>JAGDQP010040820.1:7048-17145 GCA_022664845.1 Lepisma saccharinum | reverse complement strand
AACCCACTTGGAATGACGTGAAGATAATATATAGCCTGAAAAATGCCAAATGAAATCGTTTTTTAAGCAGAAAACGATCTATGAATGCTTTTTTCATGGATATGTTTAGCAAAAAGGACAGTTTTACATCAAAATTTCGATAGAAAGCTAATACTGCAAAGTGACTCCTTGGAAATACACTTTACATAATACTTAAGAAGAAAAGTGACAAATGTAGTCTCGTAAGTACTTGAAACACATTTGGAGTACAGCATAGTATTGTTATGATATAAAGGGAACGATTTGACACCAAAATTGTACCAACAAGAGTCTGAGTTCATTGATATTGCCGTGAAAATACTGCTTATAAGGAGAAATTGTAGTCTATAGGAATACTTGCTATTGTATTTGAATAATTGTAGTCTTGATTCAAATGTTTAGTACCTTGTAATTACAGTCTAGACCACTTCATTTTTATATTCAATTGAATGTAAAATTAGTATTGCTTTTACCTTGACACACGCCCGTTCGATAGAATATTGTTAAATTCCTTTATGAAGTATTAAAGGGATCGATTTAATGTAGCTACAATTTGGCTATACGATATTTTTGTCAAATATGAAGTCCTCTTGGAATAGCACTATAGGTTTGTGGAACTTTTCTTGAAACACCAGCTTAGATATTAGTAAATTAACCGTATGCAATGGTAAGCATATAGAATTATATTTTATTTTGTTTGAAGCCAGGCTGAATTTTATTTACCTAGGGAAGAGGAGAGGGAAGTGAAATGCTGCACTGAAAACTGAGGGTTTGAACACATTAAAATATTAGGAATGTAGATCACCGCATCACTTGACTATTTTGATAGCGTTGTTGGGTTGCTATTTTGCATTCTTTGTTAACTTAATTCGCTGATATATTCAGGCACCTTGCCTTGTGATCTAAGTCACACCAATGCATACAGTATGAGGCGTGAGAACACATTTTGTCGGTAAAGGAAACAAGGCTCTTCCGTTGGAGGCCTCCCTTGTTTCTTCTCTTGTACACGAACTAACCGGCACACAAATCGAATGAATTATGTAAACACAGCGCACTTTCCCAGTGGGGAAAGACCTTCACCTCCCTCGCTAACCCCGGTATCATATGTTGTTTATATTTTTGAGTCTGAAGCAGAATGAGAAAGAGGGGATAGGAAGAAAAAGAGACAGGGGTCCCATGTAAAATACTATATGGACATTTGTATGTCGGGAAATATACAAAGTTGTTTAATTTTACATTATATATGATTTCATGATGCTACTGAAAAAACTTAGTTGAAAATGAATTTTTATTTCAAGACCTTTAGGCAACTATGGATCAGCCCGTATGGATGATGATGGGATGAATTGGTGGAATGAAGAAAGTGGTAGGTAACGGGAGTACCCCGAGAAAACCCACGCACACGGTGTTTGTCCACATAGCGTGAGCAGAGATCGATCCGAGGACCGCTAGCACCAGAGGTGAGCGCTCTACCAACTGAGCCACCGCGGCTCCTAAAATCTTAGTTTTTGAACAAATACTATTGATTCAGAGGGGAATAGGGAAGGGGAGAGGAGAGGGAGGTAAATGGACTGTTGATCATATTAAAACATTGGTTCAGACCATCTTTTACACATAGCAGATGAAATATATAACAACGGCATTGTACTACCAAGCAGTGTGTCCAAGGGTTGCCAACCTCCTATCAACCCTCGAATTATTGTATTAAATATTTTATTGTTCGAGATTTATGTAGCATATTTATTTCTGAGTACAGTATCACTCAGGGTTATTAATTTAACAACCTGAAGTGTAACCAACCCCAAATTAATTTAATAAATTTAACTTTTACGCCATTCGAGTCGATAAGATCTAGTTTTGAAATTTTTTCTCTGACATCACCAGATGCGCTAATATACAATACATTTTGAGATTAACACCGGCAAATCGTATTCTTTATTCTGATTGGTAAGGAATGTTATTAACATGTAGGAACCAACGGTGTTGAATCTAGTTGCTACGACGATGGCATTCTGTGATTGTTCGAGTATCCAAGTGCGTCCTGGTTGTATATAATCTAGAATAACACACTGGAAAACAACTGTCCCTTTTAATCTGCAATGCATGTTTTACTCATATCCCGATCTAGTCAGAATGTCACGATTGCATTCACATATCCACGGAATACGCGGAACACGACCTTACCATATTTTAAAACATGTGAGTAAATCTACAAAAAATTAATAGAGAAACCTGGAGATAGTGAACATATATTACAGATCATTTTCAGAACAAACAAAACAAAAATTACAAGTGCTGAATACTTCGTTAAACTCGATGTTCTTCTCTGAACAGAAGACTGGTTACATGGCTGCTTTGGGTGTTGTCTATAATGTAGTTGAAATTAAACAATCGATGTTATAATAACAAAGAACTTTTATTGTGTTTAAGTAAAATATATATATACACTTCAACATTTCCAAGTGATACAAAATAGTGTGATTACAAAGAGCTGATACAAAGTAATGAACAGTCTTGCTTTCTTCTTAAAAGTTTTCATACACATGATACAAACAGTGCTGTAATAAAAAAAGTCAAGTGGTGAAAATTATACTGGTTACAGATAATATAAAAAACTGATACATAAAAAGTCAAGTTATTGAAACTATTATGATTTACATATCTTTGGTATAATGTTACAATAAAAAGTCAAGCAATACAAAGTATTTTATTATGAATAATAACACATTTTAAGTACTAAAATGCAACATTTTGTAGCATTTTATAACGTTCTATATTATAAACATTTTATATTAACACAAGTGGTTCCAATATTTAAGTACACTATCAGACTCTGAACCTCCTGGGCAACAAGCGAAGCATCATTCGGAGTTTCCATAGATTGAAAATCAACTGACAAAGTAAATAGTACTGTTTATACAGATAAGACTTGTTTCACACGAATTTGAAATAACCAGTCAGATTCAACAACAAACAAGATCAAACAATGACAAACTTTCACGAACACTAAATGTTCTCACAGACTTGGAAGCAAACTTTTTCACTTCAAGGCTAAAGTACAAGCAGAAGTAATAAAGCTATGAGTGGTGGATATATCATACGAGTGCGGACGCGAACGAAAACTATCATACAAGGGTACCAATATGGGATGGGCTGAATCAAGAGGGAGTAATGTAACCTGTCCAAAACAGAAGAGCAGTAACTTCATCTTTACATTATATTCAAAGAAATTGCATCTATCGATTTATCACTAACTCCAGCGTCATCCGTTCAATACTATTACAGAAACAACGTCTCATACATCTTTTAAAACTTATATGGGGAATGACAAAATATCACTTCTCGGTAAGTCTCTTCTTATCTTCCGCCATTCGTACTTGTTCCTGCTCCCATGAAATCAAGTAAAACATTTCACTGTTAGGTTATGATCCTAACCTCTTACCTTGAACCACATACGTACATATCTGCAACACTGTCAAGGCAACATTGCATTACACAAGTAATATTAATCTTGCAATAATCGGATTTTTACTCATTCTGACAGTATATTTTATTTTTTCATGTCCATCTCTAATGTTACCATGTTCCCAACTCTCATCAGTATGTATATAGTGAAAATTAATTTAATTTATTTTTAAATTCTAACTTAGCAACCTGTAAAATCGTAAGGATTTCACGATTAATACTTGTGTTATGTAGTCTTGACTTGACAGTGTTGCACAGTTGCAGTTATGTCGTTCAAGATGAGAGATTTGGAACATATACTAACAGTGAAATGATTTACTTGATTTCACGGGAGCTAGGAGCAAGTAGGAATGGCGGAAGATGTGTAGAGACTTACCGAGAAGTGATAGTTTGTAATTTCTCGTATACAATTTGAAAGATGTATGAGACATTGTTTTTGTAATAGTATTAAACGGATAGCGCTGAAGTTGGTGATAAATCGATAGATGCAATTCCTTTGAATATAATGTAAAGATGAAGCTACTGCGAATCTGTTTTGCGCAGGTTTACACTCCCCCTTCCTTCTTCAGTACATCCCCTCTTGGTACCCTTGTATGATAATTTTCGTTCGCGTCCGCGCTCGTATGATATATCCACCACTCATAGCTTTATTACTTCTGTCCGTACTTGAGTCTTGAAGTGCAAATATTTTCTTTCACTTCTATGAGAATCTTAAGTGTTCGCGAAAGTTTGTCATTGTTTGATCTTGTTTGTATACGCTACTGTTGAATCTGATCTTGGTTATTTCATCTTCGTGTGAAACAAGTCTAGTGTGTATAAACAGTACGATTTTCTTTCAGTTGATTTTCAAGCCATGAAAAAATCGATAGATGCTTCACTTCCTGCCCAGGAGGTTCAAGGCCTGATCATGTACCTAAATGTTGGAATCATTTGTGTTATTTTAAAATGTTAGGGTTTCATCCAGTAAATATGATTCTAGTTTGCTGCTGTATCACATCCTATATTATCGATGAGGAAATCGTGTTACATACTGTGTAAATGCACAAGATATCATTGCACGTGGGTACAACTGTTTTTTCGGTTTAATTGAAAGTAAGATCTGGTGTGGAGTTATTATTGTGAATTATTCATCGAACCTGATGCAGTGATTAATCAAGATGCAGTCGATTTTTTTCGGTTTCAATAGTTCGTATAGTGATAAAGTTATTATGGAAGTGGATAGTGATGACCCTAAAACGGAGCAGACGAGTGGTTACAATAACAGTGTAGAATGGCAAGACTAGTATGGATACCGACATTGCACTTGGTACAAAGAGGATTCTAGTGAAGGTGAGATGGTTAATATTCGTGTTAACAGTGGATGACTGATCTCCATTCAGAGCCGAAAGGGGTCAGTTTGGATAAACCGATAACTGGGTCTGACCAGATCATAGGTGACCCGGGCTGAAACAAGAAATGAATAACCCATATCTGCGTGGCGTGACTGAGGAAAAACCATAAAAGAACCTGAGTGAAAATGTTCGGTCTCCTGAATAGTAAGATAACACTCCACCACTGAGCTACGGGGCTGCGATAAAAATCTAGCTATTTGAACATATTTATATCTCGAACCATCATCGTTAGTTTTCCGCTGAAAGAGAAAGTTTCTTCAAGGTACGTTTAGCCCTCTCCATTCAGAGCTGCAAACGGGCCACTTATGCTAATCGGATAACCAGGTCTGACCAGAACATATATGATTCGGTCTGAAACTTTACTGAATAACCGATCTTAAGCTGGTCTTCACCAGAATGACTCGGAACACGGTCTTGAATAAAATCATCAGATCACACACACACACATTTTAAACACGGAGTTATGGGGGACATGCGTATGTAATTTTAGAGTTGCGACTAAGTTGTATAAGAAGGGAGTTTTGGTTTAACTTGTGTTTATAAACCTAGTCTTGTGGGGAATCTATTTAAACACCGAGTTGTAGGGAACCAGCTTGTGAAAACATAGGCTTGTGAGAAATTTTGTTATACACTGCCCTGTGGAGAATCTGTGTGTATACATAGATCTAACCTAACCTACTCAACCCAAACCAACCTAACCTAGCCAAACTCACCTAACATTGCCTGATCTAATCTAACCTGACCTGACCTGACCTGGCCTGACCTAATGGAATCAAATTGAGGACGATATGTGTAAACATAGACTTGTGGGTAATATATCTAAACAACGAATTAGAGGAACCTGTATGTAAACACTGACTTATGGATAACCTGAATAATCTTAAATAAGCATCTGCGCATGCGTAAAGAGAGACTAGATAGTTAGAGGATCTGCTCATACGCGGAAGAAATGTTACATTATAAAACATGACACTATCCTGTGAAATTTCAGTCCGATATTTTTAACTGAAGCTACTGAGTGAACTTACCGTTCATCAAGTGTGAAATTTTCATTGAATTAATACTATTATTGTGTGGAAAAAGGTAATAGTAATTTAAAGGAAGATTAATTTAACAAAAGTCCTACCCGTTTTTGTCATGTAAGGAATTGTTACTGTTTAACTGAAGGTAAGAATTTAATAGTATTAATAATAATAATTTATCTTTTTATCTTATTTCAGATAAAATAAATTGTAATTATTTCCTTTGAAACTGCAAAACTATGGTGTGCTACTGCTGCTGCTGTTCTTATTGAGTTACATTAATTAAGGTAATAGATTTCATATTTTACCGTATGATTGTATAGAAATATGCTGACAATGTTTAATAATTTACTTTTTGTACATGCGTAGATAATAATATAGCTTTTATAAAGTATGTATAAATGACTTTCATTTGTGAACAAGAAAATTATCTTGCAAAATATTAATTCATTGTATTATTTTCAGCAGTCGTTTGACTGCTATACTAAGGAGTCAACTAATTCTACTTTTGAGGACGTCACGTTTTCTGAGTAATAAGAATAGATTGTAGTACTGGAATGACTACTGCTGATCACGTCATCTTGGCGTAGAAGGTCAAAGGATTCAACGTTCCTTATTCTATGCACAACGCATGGGGGAAATTGTGCATACTCGTCGTATAAGGAGTGTTGCCTAGAAATTCAGATAATGTTTTTGATTTCCTTTTCCTACTACGCCTTCTATCAAACTCCTCTTTTTATAAGTTGTTTGGTGCTTACTTTCATGTGAAAGAGTTAATACAGTTAGAGATTGCTGCCTTTTTTGATACGCTGGCTTTTCAGCATTATATTCTCTTGATTGACCCTATTGATGACAATAACGGGAGAATGCTTCACCCCATGTAGCTTTTCTATTTGGTTTGGTTCCGCTAGTGAGAGATTATATTTATGAAGTAAATGTTTTCATGAATGAGGAAGAATCATTGAATATTGTCTCTCACACCCGGGAGTACTCACTGTCTTTTGGAGATTCATTTTCTCTTACTGTGTCTTTTTATATCTTTTATTACCACTACTTCTTTTAATACTTCAACCACACCTCCTGCTCCAGTCAATGTAGTCACATCTGTATTGACGTAGGGAATTAATTTTGTAACTACGGCAAGACATATATATCCTGTCCTATACCTTTCACTTCATTTGCATCTTCTATTTCTTTTGCTCTTCCTCCAGCTTTTTACTTCTAGTTCAACCGCTATTGTGAATCAAGATAGTTTCTGTAGTAGTACTGACTGTGTGCTTTCTTCTGAAGGTAATAATATATGTGATCAAGCGTACCATTACTTTGAGGATTGGGGTAGTCCTTTGGGTGCTGATACATTTAATGAGGTTCTTGAGAAAATGAATGAGATCGAAAAGAGTAAACAAAATGTTATTTTACATCAGGGAATAGGAGGTGATTTGTTCGAAATTATAGATGAGCGCATGCGCGGATTTGGTAAATTTTGAACGAAAGGTAGAGAAATCTCCATACGTGCTGGTACCTCTACATTGACACCGGCTGACTATGTTGAGAACTTATTTCAAATTGCATTAGATAATTTGCTTAGTAATGTGAATCCCCAATACTGGTTCCGATCCATGTATTTTGTATTTAAAGTAGTAATGACGTCAACGGGAAAGGCGTTTTCATTCCATGGCGTAGATGAGGCAATAAAATCTTGAACATGTTTTGCGTTCGATTCAGAATGTGCTCAACTCGAATGAATCCTTCCTATTAGCCGATAGTGTTACCATTAACATTAATATATCCGACCCAATTCGCGGACAAGGCGGAAGGAAGAAAAGTTTAATGATAAATATTTACATCTGGAAGAGTACTTACAAGCACACATTATTCCTACGCCTAAATTGGGATCTGATTAATATGGTTGTTTACCAAAAGCTTTAGCTTTGGCCGAGTTGCGAGCTTTAGGCAAATTTGCAAGGTAGCTTACATGAAAAACCATCTTTTAAAATCGGAAAAAGAAGGTAAAGCTCTATCTAATTTGTGAAAGCAAATATTCATGTATCTATGTGGAAGCAAATATTGATATTTCAAGTTTGGATGGAAGTTTAGATGATACAGATCAATTTCAAAATGTATATGGTAATCAATTTCAGATTATAGCGTATGCATTAAATCCAACTGGTCGAGATCCTGAAGCCATCTATAGTGGGGATGTCCAAACCAGAAACATATTACTTTTTATTTTATCATGATCAGCATTTTGATTTTATTGAAACAATTACTTCCTTTTTAAGACAGAGAGGATACTGCTACGATTGTTTGATGCCATGCGAACGTCGAAGTAAATATAAGTGCGAATACATTTGCTAACACTGCGAGCAGTACCATGATTAATACTTGTGACGATGATAGAGCCATTACTTGTAATAGATGTTTGCGGACCTTCCCTTCGCAATCATGCTATAATAACCATAGCACGAAGGCGAAGGGAGGATATATATGTTACTATTTCAAACTATGTCAGCAGTGTAGTGTTATGATCGATATTTGAAAAAGACAGGGTAATAACCCCCTTGTATGTGAAGATCGATTCTGCACTATCTGCAGCCGGTACGTACAAAAGTCGAAAGCGAAACATGAAACGGATTTTTGTAATGTATGACATTGAGACTACGCCACTAATTGAGAACGAAAAAGGTGAACGTGAATATCGGCCAAGCATAATATGTGCATCGAACCACTGTTTTAAATGTAAGATTCGTATGGAGAAAAATTACAAATGCTTTCAATGTAGTAATTCACAAGGCGAAGGAGACTATTTGTTTTACAGTATTGAAAGTTCTGTAAAACACGTTCTTCGTCAAGGAACGAACGAGGTTTAATACATTAGTATGTTTAGCGCATAATGCCGCGAAACTTGATGCCCTATTTGTTGCACGTGCAAGGAAAAAACAAAAAATTACCAATGCTGCGAAAATTATCCAAATGATCGTAGGTAATATTACTTTCAAAAATACTTTTGTAATAATGTCCGTGACATTATCAAAATTTACAACTACCTTGGGATTAGGTGAAAGTTTAAAGAAGGGAGAATTCCCATTTTTGATAAACACTGGGGATAACCAAAATGAAGATAGACCATGGCCTAAACTTACACTTTTTGAGGATGAAGGTAAATGAGAAGGTGAACGTGATGATTTAAGGTTTGACATGACGAGTGTGAAAAAAGAACTCACCTTTAACCTACGGTGTAAAATGCTAGAATGCTGCAGGAACGATGTTCGTATATTATGTGAGGCTGCCATTAAATTTTCTTACTTAATTAAACTAAAGAGTGTTGGGATCTAGTGGTTTCTTCAAGTAAGCATTATTTCTGCGTGTGTGATGGAATGCTTTCGATCTTTATATTTAGAAGAAACTATTCCTGTCATCTCCCCATTCGGGTATCGCCACCGTAATCCTCAAAGTAAAAAGCATTACAATATTTAAAGTACATATGGAATTCATAAGAATTGGTGTTTCAATTCATACGGATGAAAACGATTAGAAAGCACAATTTGGACGATTCAAAGTGGACAGGTACGATACGAAACACCATACTGCGTACGAACTCCATGGATGTTTTGGCATGGTCATTTGTGCATTAAGCCGGGTCGCCACTTGTGTCTCAATGACACGAATGGTAAAACGTTAAATGACAGAGATAGTGCTACATCGGGGAGAAAGAAATATTTAGATAGTTTTGATCTAAAGCTTGAAGTAATCCATGAATGTGATTGGGATCGGCAAGTGTAGGAAAATTTACACATCCGGCAATTTATGAAAGATCACTGTAAAAATATTGAAAATGGATTAGTGTCTAAAGACTCATCCAAGGGAGGTAGGACGGACGTTTTCAGATCTCTTTACGAGTGTACTGAAGACGCAATCATTAAATATGTCGACATATGTAGTTTATATCCATATGTCATGAAAAACAAACCTCTCCCTATTAGTAAGCCTACCATATACCGAAAGAAAGCTTGTCCTAAACCTAAAAACATTCATGGAGTTGTTTTCTGCAAGGTTCTTCCTTCTCAAGTTCATTAGTTCCATATAATGCGAATGGACACTTCGTATTCGGTCTTTGTCGTAATTGTATGGGTGAAATGAATAGTAACGATTGTAACCATATATCACAGGACCAATGCTATTTCACAGGCACATTTTCACT
>JAGDQP010040817.1:0-16206 GCA_022664845.1 Lepisma saccharinum | reverse complement strand
GGGAAAAAAAAAGGATAATACTTACAGCTTATAGTTTCGTATTAGATCACACACATATTCACATATAAAAAGTCACTATATTTCGTATATTACACGTTTTCAAGCATACAGGAAGAGAGCGAAGTTCACGTGTTCACAAAATACAAGTTTGAAGAGATAGTGGTGACACGTAGCGCACAAAGCATCAAAACTGGAGAACAACTGACTTCTGTAGCGCGTAGATATCCCGAACTTGAAATAATAATAACTGTATAGCGTGTAAGTACAAGGTGGGATCGTGGATGGAAATGTGTTGAAAATGCAGAGGAAAAGGGAAGCTTAGTTATTGAAGGTTAAGGCCAGGTTTTATTTTCGCGCTCAAACCGTGAATAAAGGCATTCTCCCACAGACAGCGTGTTGAGGTGCTGGTCGTAGGGGGTAAAATGTGGATTATGGCAACCAGGAAAGATAGATCAAAATTGGTTGTGGGACTCGGTGTGCAAGGAAACTGGGGAATCCGGTTTGTTGATAGTACGGAAGTGACGATGGTTATTAATCCGAATGTTAAGAACACAATGTTAAAACCTGGCCTTAACCTTCAATAATGCTAAGCTTCCCTTTTCCTCTGCATTTTCAACACATTTCCATCCACGATCCCACCCTGTACTTACACGCTATACAGTTATTATTTCAAGTTCCAGAAATCTACGCGCTACGGCAGTCATTTTCCCCCAGTTTTGATGCTTTGTCCGCTATATGTCGTCACTGTCTCTTCAAACGTGTACTTTGTGAACATGTGAACTTCGCTCTCTTCCTCTATACTTGAAAACGTGTATTTGCACGAAATATAGTGACTTTTTTATATGTGAATATGTGTGTGATTAATACGAAACTATAAATTGTAAATATTATCTTTTTTTTCCGTTAATTTGTCTTAAATTTACCTTAAATTGTCCTCTCAGTTTTCCTTTGAGCAGTTATATATATGAATGTATCTAGGGTGAGACTGCAAATAGCAGTCGATTCTTATATGTAGTGTTTTTTTTTCTCATTTGTAGCTTATATATTGTGTACTGACAAGTTCTATACCTGTTGACTCATATTGATGTTAAAGAAATGTCTTAAAGAACGCTAATAAATCTGAATCTGAATAAAGAATGTTTGAACTGACTTGAATAAACATAAATAGGTTTACTGGATACTACTGTGAGTATGATTTGATACGCTGCCATTGGTTACTTCATTCTTTTTCGAGATATGACGCCATTTTTGACGATGTCACCCTCACTTTGAGCGCCTGTAGCCCAGAAACTTCGCATGGTTCTGAAATTTCTTCGAAGGAACTTTTTCTTGTTTTCGTGTCAGGAATCCACCCTCAGATTTTTAATCCATCACACTGTATAATGAAATCAAGGAGGATTTGATCCCATGTAACCTTCGGAGTACTGATCCGTACAAAGTGACCTTCGTTAATACACAACGGGAGCTGAATCTTTTGATCACTATAAATTAATCTCTATATTAAAGCTACTCTTCTCTCATCTTGCATGTGGTATCGGCTAGTTTCTGAGCCTCTACATCAATTAAAATCTAGACTCTACAAAGAATGTAATTGCAATCATGGCTAACGCTTGAAGTCAAGGGTGTTTCAGAAAATTGTTCCGCGCATGCTAATTTATTAGGAAGTGTCACGTCTATATCTATGGAACTGAGGACTTGTTAAAATAATAATTTATACAAACTCAACGAACACTACGGTCAACGTAATTACTCCCCAACAGAAACAATTTATTTGGTAAACTTTTATTTTAAGATTATTATATTGTGCGTTTATTCGCCACCTCACACGTGAAAATTTGTTTGCCTGACTTTTCAACAGGCAAGGACGCCCGCCGGACCTCTTTATGTATTTCTTTGTACTGTTATGTTGTATTTTGAACATTGAAAATTCATTATATTAAATATCAGCAATTTGGAGTGTATACTAAAGATACTGTTCATTAAAGACGAAAACATTAAATATTTATATTATTAAACAATGAAGGGTCTAGTGGATCCGTTTTGCCGGGTTACGTATGTACAATAGCTTACCTGTTTCAAGGTTAAACAATGCTTTTTGGTTATTATAGGAACATGCTTAACTAACTCACCAATATAAACAATGATTTCACCTTCTTTCATTTCTAAAACTTCAGTTAAATCTTATATCAAACTGTTCCAACTTCAGACCAACTAAGCTGGCCGGGTGGCCGAGCGGTCTGCGGCGGTAGGCCATCGGCTCGAAGGTCCCGGGTTCGAGTCCCGGAAGGGGCATGGGTGTGGATTTGAACTCTAACAGCTAAAGGCGAATTGTGACGGGCCGAAGTCCAAAGTTACTAGACTGGCCCATATAAAGATAAAGTTTACCAAAGTTTTTCAGACCCAGTAAGGTATGTCAAATACGTGTGTATAGGTGAAGGCACCAGTGGTCGGCCAATTGAGGTATTTGTTCACTTATTTTGTTTCTTAAATTAATACTTACGCCTATACTTTTATTCGTTTACACCTTTCTCAAGCTCGGTAAAACATTTTGCAACTCAAAATTTTAACGTATTTCGTACCAATATTGTTTTTAGGAAAATAGGCAATTTTCACCAGTTGTCGGACACACGGAACCAGAGGTCAGCCAGGTATGTACCAGTTGTGGGACACGTGTCAAAAGGAAGAGGAATATCCACAAAAAAGTACGTACTTTTTACATTCAGAAATACTTGATTTATTATCATTTAGGTCTATTACAAATAAAGTGTTTACATTCTAATAAAACAAGACTAATAATTATATCGTTGCTTCCCAGCCAGAAGTTACGTTTCTAAATTTTAGAGTAGAAGTGTTTGAAAGCGAAAGAATTGGAAAATTTAAATTATTTATAACTTGGTTACTATTTGAGTTTTACTGCCGGTTTTATTGCACATTTGTTCATAATGGACGCATGTTTTGTTTTACATATTATGTTTCATTTGCCACTTACTTGTGCAATCAGAGAACATGGAGAAAATAGTACACTTACACCCTTCAGCGGGACAATATCGATCAGTTTTAAATTAAAATAGATCTAAGTATAATGGGTTGTTAAAGACTTTAGATTACTAGGATGAAAAGAAACAAATTTAACATCACAACAAAACTAGATAAAGAGAACCGCTTATCGGTTACCCTAGTCAACAACAATAATAAGCTTATTAGAAATGACTATTGCGTATTACTGTATTTATGATATCGTCACATTTGAAACGCTGAAGGAACAATTAATGTCTAAAAGGTTTTAAAAAGCGACAAAGTTTTTACCCTACATTTTAGGACGCTGTGTAATAAACACTCAAATAAAATTTCGGGCATCTTCTAAGCTAACCAGGGAAGCTATACACTTTGTATTTTTTTTCTTTTCCAGTATATGCTACTGCTATCGATAACGGGTAAAATTTAAATATCAAGTTAAAGCTCTCCGAAAACGACGTAATTTTTTATACATTTTTTACAGGACGCAGATCTTGTTTTAATGGTATTTATGTGAAAATGGCAGACCACTGGTGTTTGTGACCGACGATCGGTGCCCTCATCCTGTTAAGAACATGTGGAAAAGATCTTTTCTTTAGATAAAAAGAACAACTTACTTGGATTCTACAACTTGTAATATATCTTCATCCATGGATTGAACACATTGAATTACACAATGAGGATTTGCAGGAGGTGGATACACTATTTCCTTCACTTCGCACTTTTCAGCATTTGAGTAAGCTGTAGATACATGTACAAAGGCCTAGAAAAAAATAAAAAAAAATCTGTTAAGGAACATGCAAGACAAAAGAACTAATTTTCTTGTAAAATGTGCACTCTTAATTCTATAAATCAAATCCATGACGTTAAAGTTAATTAAGGGATGTTTTTTGTGGCGAATTACTTATTGTAAAACCAATTTTATACGAATGCTTCAGGCGGAGATTGCGTGCGTTTAGCCCTTTTGCACAATCGCCTTTAGTCTTCTTTTGTATGTATAGGGTGTAACCAAACCACGAGAGGAAAACTTTGGAAGGTGATGTCTGACCAAAAAAAATCCTATAAATATGGGTGAAATTCCACTTCGTTTTGGAGATAGAACGTTTCCAACTTGGAGCCCAAACTCGAGCCCTTACAATATGAAGAAAAAGAATAATTCTCAATAAATCAGAAACGACGCATTGAATAAAAATCTCGTTTCCAGAAATTTACTTCTAACAACATGATGGATATCAGGAATGAAACCACGATGTCACCGGGTTGTCAGTGTTGCCAACCTGGTATAACATTTTTTTTAATTGCACTACGTCGAGTTATTCGGCATTTGTAATCTCCTGGTTGTGATAAACAAGAGACGTAAAGCACACACCGCAGTGTTGTAAACTCTGGATAAGACGAAGGTTTTCGCTATCTTGTACAAAATAAGTATTTTCCTGTGATCTTTCATCTCGTGCTGTATCCATACATGTATGTATGTGTGGTTTACCAGGTTAACATGGTGTAAGCCTTCTAAACCAGAAACTCATAAGAGAATAAAGGACAGACAACAACAACATAAGAAAGGTGTCAAACTATCCAAATGAGGCGGAACCCTGTCAAGGCACTGTGTATATGGGCTACCGTGGGGTATCAGCACTAGTGGAGCTTTCGACTAGTCTTGCAGAGACCTTTCTAACGACGCAACCATCGTCATAGCTCTAGTCGTTTAGTTGAAAGTAGTAGGCGGACAGACAAGACCTAAGCAGAATGACAGATTGTTCTATTCGGGTTTTACATTACGTATCTTTTATTTTGTATTCTGTCTGACAATTGTTTCATAGACATCCTCACATAAGATAACATGAATTTTATGGGCGGTGACAAGCACGATGGCTTACGCCCGTCCCGAAACATCCTCAGAGACGTTATAGATTGACATTGAAAATCTGATTTCATTTGTAACTGTCCTCTCTGTTGAAGTTTTGTTCATACATTAGTATTTCAATTGATTCCTTTATAATTCTGTCTAAATAATCCCTGCTTTTGTGCTACGCCTCCGTATCATTGAAAAAAAATGTTCTCCACACATAAATATGTTCTGCCATAGTTGACATCTCCGTGTTATCCACATTAAATCACATTTGGAAGATAGCAATCGCAAATTTCAATTTCGACTCCTAACGGCGTTGACGGATAAGACGATGAAACACTTGTGAGAAATCATACAAAATAAATGATACGTGACGTAAAAACCTAAAAGAATAACTTTCATTATGGACAATCGTAATGAAAAGCTTAAAATTTCATTTAAGACCTATGCAGCTTTTCAACTCGTCTCGCAGAGACCTCTCCAATGACACCTCAACCACTTTTGTAGCCCTAGTAGTTCCTGAGTTGAAAGTTGTGGACAGATGAACATAGTGGTGATATAAGGCTTCCCACCTTCGGTGATGCTGAAACCTAAAAGCGAAATGCTATTAACCTAAAAAAAAGTTACAATGACAGCAACAAAAAAAAAAAAAAAAAACGCATTACTGAATTACGAGTATAAACTCATTACTAATTATAATTGAGGCCATTACAAAGTGAAACAAAACATTGGCTTGGAACTCAGCTGAGCATAAGCTTTGCCATTATCATAGTATATGCGAATTTATTTATGGGTTTTAGGCAACTCTGACTCGATCGTGTAGGGTAGGGGAAACGATATTTGAAGGGGACCAGGGCCTTGATACTATTTCGGCATTTGTCTGGTGTGGCTGAGTAAACACTTCAGTCATCATGGACGGCCGGTGCGCTCGTTCGCAGCAGACAAAACATTTAAGCTCCGTCCACAGATGTTCATGGATAGACGGGTACTTCAACAAGCATCTGCATAATATCCCTGATGATGTGTATAATTGTTCTCGAAATGTCGAAATTCTCACCCCATTTCACCTGATTGATCACTCGAAGAAAACACCTTCCATTATTTTTTACGTATAGTGTAAGTGTTGCAAGCAGACATGTCAACTCTCACGCAAAATGCGTGAGAAACTAAAAATGCCTAAGATATTCTGTGGTTTAACGCTTGTGTTGTAACTCTAACATTTTTTTTTTTTTTAAGTTTCTTGCTTCCAGATTGGAAACTTTCCCGCATTCGAAGTTCTCTAGGCTGACATGTCTGTAGCAAGTAGATAATTTTCCAAAAGTATCAAGAGTAATGTCATGCTTGTGTTTATAATTACGTGATGTAATTTCAATCAGTTTACACTTTTAAAACAATGTAACTGAATCTCACCTGCAAGTTTGAAATCTGCTTACATAACTGCATCACCCTCTTAGTTCCTAAAGTATTTAATATTACGGCATCCTTCAGGCTTTCATTAAATCTAATAGTAGCTGCTGAATGGAACACAACGGTTATAGTATTGATAAGGAGCTGGGTATCATCATCACTGAGACCCAATCCTGGTTCAGAAACATCTCCTTGCAGAGGTATCACTCTATCAAACATATGTGGACATTCTTTTCGCACTCTGTCAAACACCTGCAACAAATAAATAAATAAGTACTCAACATGCTTTTCAACAGATAAATGCTTCAGCTTCTACCAGACTTTCGTTTTACTGAATCTAAAATAGATGGTGTTATTTGTCATATAAATAGGTAGGGGGAGAGAGGGATTATTGCCGAAGTATACTCGCAACTACTGGAGTACTGGACGTAAGTAAATACACTTTTTTTCCCTCCCTACAATAAAACGGGTGTGGTACAAAGGAAAACCTACGAGGTGCCAGAGAATATCCCGCCCTACAACTAAAATCCACGAGGTGCCAGGGAATATCCCGCCCTACAACTAAAATCCACGAGGTGCCAGGGAATATCCCGCCCTACAACTAAAATCCACGAGGTGCCAGGGAAGTTCCCGCCCTACAACTAAAACCCACGAGGTGCCAGGGAATTTCCCGCTCTACAACTAAAACCCACGAGGTGCCAGGGAATTTCCCGCTCTACAACTAACACCCTGCTAAAACATCAAGTGAAAGACACTTCCGAATTCTGATATAGATTGTCAGAACCGAAGCAGTCACATGATGTACTGAAATGTTCTTTGTAATAAATCGTTGTGGACTTGGGTTTTAGGATAATAAATTAGGTGATAAATTGGTAGAGATATCACTACTCCTGTTCCGACTGAGTACAGGAAACGTATTGTAGAAAAGCCCAAATATTGGATGCCAATTGCCAAGCAACGATCTGGCTTTTGTTTCTTTCAAGAATGAATGCGTATCCCAATATATTGAATGACACGGTTCTCAGCTAGCCAACCGCAGTAGTCGTGCAGTCTGAGGCGTCTGCAAGGTTGGGTGTTCAAATCCCGGCTAGGGTAGGAATGTTCGTGGCTTTTAAAACTTAATAGGTAATAGCATCGTGATGGGCCGAAGTCTGTAGTTACTAAAATAACCCACCGGTTCTCATCTAATTCACGTAATACATTGATTGCATTACTTGAGTAACTTCTGTGATTCTCAGCTTCTAGAATCTACCAACAAAGTTATGGCGTATTTCACAGGTTAGAGAACCAGGTTTTGATAAGTCTTACGAAAGTTGAAATACACGCAGAACGTTATTCTTTCTAATATTAGTTTCTATTGGGCGGAGCCAAAAACTTCTTGAGGGCGGGGGAGGAGTGGAAAAATACTGTGAACATAATTGTGTATTAAAATTGTTCTCTAACGAGAAGTTAGCATAACAATAGGACTTCCTTCATAAATACATTTTTCTTATATAACTATGTTGAGGCCTTATATCCATCCATACTTAAAATACGGTGAAAAGCCCTATGCAGGATAATTTATTGAAGAACTACTCATTAAGCGTAACGATTTCATTATTTTACCAAACGTTCTTCAAACAAAGACCAGTGTAATGGGAGATGGTTGGAATTTCCTCCTCTCTGCAATAATCTCCCCTGGCTTAGTTTTTCGAAATATCCCCAACGCCTGGGTTATGAACGGATTCAAAATACGGTATTCTACGATCTGAGAAAAATTTCTTCCCCTCTCTGGAAATAGTACAAAGCGGACACTGTCAAACACTCTAGGTGTTGATCGAGTGTTTATTTGAAGGAGGTGTTAATAGAACACTGTTAAGCTTACTGTGTATTTTCTGCAATAAAGTATGGTGTATGTATAAGCGTAGACCTCATAATAGATAGACTTAGCACGCTTCTCCATTTCTGACTGCGCTAAAACTAATGGGTTTTTGTTCAGAGCACGTGATTTTAAATCTATCCGCTAGGTAGCTCTGCCGCAGATGTCATATTCTACTATGAGGTGTATGGTAGAGCTACCTAGCGGATAGATTTAAAATCACGTGCTCTGAACAAAAACCCATTAGTTTTAGCGCAGTCAGAAATGGAGAAGCGTGCTAAGTCTATCTATTACGAGGTCTATGGTATAAGCCTTATTGGCTTATTTTAATTAACATTTTCTGAATTAATGTTTTATACTGCCTTTGAAAATATTCATATATTAACAAGAAACGGTTAGAATAAAGATGAAATTTGCTACACACATTGTTGGAGAGGTGAAATTGTACTTGGGGACCCATCTAAGGCAATTTTCTGAGAGGTAAAATATACCTTCCTCTCCCAAAGTCTGTTCCACTGCATCCGTTGACATTTAACGGACATAAAATTTGCAAAACAGGACTGTCAAAATATTTGGCAACAAACACAGCACACATCCAAGAATCGTAGAGCTGTTACAGAAATTTAAATCAAGTGCTAATAATGATGGATGGGACTGATATTACAACCACAAACTAAAACAAGAATTAAATACGGACACAATATACCAAAGAAGTACTTCGTTTTATAAGTTGGTCAATACGATAGAACAATTGAATAATCTGTGTGAAAAGTACTAATAATAATACACAGCTCTATTAGCTTCGTAGAAAACTAACTCAAAGGAAAAGGAAAAAAAAAAAGGTATTGACCATTAAAACCCAGTGAGACAAACCTTCTCAATAAAAACGACCCAGAAGTGAAAGATAACTCACAGATATTGAAATAAATCCATCTGAGTCTGTTGTGTCTTATTTAAAAAAATAAAAATTTTAATGATCGAATTATTGATATTGTAATAGACCCTTGAATCTAAGAGTAATATAAACGAAACAAGGTCAGTAAATAATATAAGTTCACAATACTTCAATTCAAAGGCATTTCAAATCAATCCCAGAGAATTTTATCCAGCTTTTGTGTGTTTACTGTATCCATTATCAGCGCCGTATCCTTATAATAGATACATATTTCATATCAAGAACTTCATTTTAATAATAGAGGAAACAAGAAAATGTTTGATGCGAAGAATCGGGAAAAGACCCTGATGAAAATACGACCCTTCCAGAAACTTACCCAGCTTTCGCGTAGTTATCGAATCCATTTTCATGAACAAAACGGAAGAGAAATGTAAATTATTATGTGCCGAGGTTGATATTGGCAAGAAAGCAACATAGTGCACTTTACCTCCGAGATACAGATATATAAACACCAAGACGATCTTATAAATAGTCAGGGAAGGGAACGAAACAGGAAAATCAACATTTACCAATTTATTTACGTAAAATCTCAACTGGATTCACAAAAATCTAGAATTGAATTAAAAATAAAAGGCTTTAGTGGAACAGGAACTCTATTGGTAGCATTCGATGCGGTGAGCACTTACCGAACTGCTCAGCAAATTGTCCGTCGAATGCCACTGAGGACGAAAGGCTCACTCAGAAATGGCTTACGATTCGAAAGATTTCGCAGCTTATAGGGCTCTCTGAGCGCTCACTACATCGAATGGGTGCAATGGGTAGAACATGAACGTCTAAAAAGACTATAATCTAATCTAATAAGTATACTGTTATAATATAATCCTTATACGCCATGTAGCCTATTTGGTTTCTCCGCAACAAAATTCTGTTTCTCATTTTTCTTTATGCTTCAAGTATACAAATTCTATGTCGATTGAGTCGTATTATTTTTCATTACATACACGCTAGAAAGAGACCATCATGGAATAATACCAATAGGGGGAAAAGCAACTAAATTTTCTTTTAAGACAACTGTACAACACATTATACAACCAGCTTTCTAAAGCCACATACACGGTTAATGGCGCCCACTAAGCTTCAGAGTTGATCACGTTCGTAAAACAATTGACAGTCGAACAGCTTAAAGAGATTAGTGGTGGGATGACGTGACCATACGTGACCCGCTTCAAGTTTCCCCACTTATCGGCAGCCACCGACGACGGTCCGACAGTGTTTGCCAACGCTAAACCGACAAGGTGGAAGCCACTGTCCAACCACCAGTGAGGCGACATACGAGGGGCATTTGATAAGTCTTGTGCCTACGTAGAAAGGGATTTTCCCAGCCGCGTGTCATTCTAGGATTTCTCTATGTAGTCCCCATGGAGTGTTATGCACTTCTCCCAGCGTTCCCAATCCCTAACGAAAAAAAGGTGTTGGCAACACTGTTTTTGGACCACCGGGACGATCCTCATCCGACAATGAGGTCCTGCCCTGTTTGAATTCTGCCACCCACCTTTTGACCGTTGCATATGACGGAGCATCGTTCCTTAATGTAGCCAGCATGTTCTCGTGAATTTTCTTCGCCGACATGCCCTTGAAAAACAGGTAGTGTATTACAGCGCCTTCACCACGTTCCTCACTAGTGCACGATGCCATCTCGACTCACGTTTTGTGACGTCACCGCTACGCTGCGCTAGCGATCGGCCTCAAACTATGTGGACCTTCCTCAGAAGGATTGAGCTTCACGCTGATGAAGCTTTTTTTATCATTCAATTCTTTCCTAGGTAGGCTCAAGACTTATCAAATGTCCCTCGTATAAAGCAACTTTGGCAGTAGCCAATTTTGAACCACCAGTAGTCCGACAGCTTAGCAGGGGTGTTGCTAACGTGGGGATTCTTTTCGCTGGTCCAAGTCTTTTACGAATTTAATAAAATTTGAAGCCTAGGTACTTCATATACAATTAGAGTCTAGGTATTTTATCTCGATCCGCCATTGGTGTAGTTGTATGAAGGTAATTTACCAACTATATACGCTGATGGATAACTCAAACTTCATTTTCAATGTAGATTTAAACTTCTAAAAGACAACCAAAATGGATTCCGAGAGATCAACATGGCCTCTCCTATTGGTTAATACCAGCGCCAACTTTAAAATCTAGCACTTACCGGATTCTTGAGAAGTTCTTTATACCTCATTTCCACATTCAGACCTCTTTTGGGACGAACTAATAAGTAAATAGTTTTAATATCTGGGCAAGTCCTCAAGAGCTTCTCGACTAGAGCCTTCCCAATAAATCCTGTGGCGCCTGTCACCAACACAGAACGTCCGCGGTAGAAGCCCACGACGGGACTTGTATCAGCCGCCATCTTATCAGACCTCGGTGCTTTCAAGTTTCCAACAGAGACTGGTGCCACATTGAAAAAATCTGTAAAGAAATCAATTTAAAGTGATATTATGAAAAGAAATCAGTATAAATTAAAAGGCTAGTAAAAAGGAAAAACATCAAACTGTAAAATTGATATTCCAAAATCCCGCGGAACAGATAATAGTTTTGTGTGTGTCAGTTGTATGTCTGTTTTACAGGGGGGGGGGAATCTTTACTATAATAGTCTGTGGACAAGTATTACACATTGATGTTTAATTTATTGCGGGGGGGCGGGGTTGCGCCATAGTAGTTACGCCCCTGGTGACAAGTTTGGCTACAACATTTGTGTGTTTATGTCTCTGCTTGTATTTTCGTCATTTCTTGTCGGAAACAGGGAACCAAAGAGACGGTAAAAACACCTCCATTCAATTCTGAACCAGTCCCATGAAGTATTGCTACTTTTCAAACCTTTTATCTGAAAACTATCACAAAACATCACAAGCACACGTAATGGATCCGCTTCGATCGTCTCTTTCGTTCCTTGTTCACACTTTTTTCATCTCTATTTTCAATAGTGTCTGCTACTTTCATTTATAATTTTATCCTAATATGCTTTGTTTAACAGCAATGACCGTCTCTGAAGCTGTGGAGCTTCACAATGAGGCTAGCGGAGCTCGGAATGTGCCCGAACCGCGGTATATTACACTTTCGAACGATGTTAACAGAGCAGAGCCTGCAATTGGGACCAATTTTACACCGACGCCCGTTCAACAAGATTCAAGCCCAACAAAGAAACGAGTCGGCCCAGCCTGGACAGCCAAAGAAAGTGGATACCGAGATCAATCACCCACTTTTGCGAATGGCTCGGTCCGATTTTGGGGTTGGGATCGGCAAAAGCTGATATAAAATCGGGCCGGTCCGATTTGGTAACACCGTTTTAAAATGTGTTATATACAGTAGTTCGGACCATTTCTAGCTCCGCTAGCCTCACCAGACTGATAAGAAGCCCAAGAGTGGACATCTTTCTTCGTCGATACGAAGCATGAAGAAGATCCGTTACAGTCTTTGTCGGAACCTAAAGTAGCCGATGCGGAAGTGTAGGCCTACTTACCTACTTGAATTTCCGTTGCCAACTTCTAATATTTTTTGGGAAACAAATTACTTCCAGTGCACAATACTTCTTACTAAATAAACACAGACGTCAAAAGACGTGGAATTATAGTTTAGTAGTTACAAGCAAAATATTAAGTTTCTTTTCTCTTCTTACGAGCAATTTGCACTGCAAAACATTGTTTTAATAGAACACAAGGAAACTAGTAAAACAATTTCAACATAATAAAAGAGCAGTAAAAACATTATGAAAATAAACTCGAAGTTTAATAAAACCGACATTATTCATTGCAAAGGCATTGTGAGAAACAATAATTTCTTTCCATTTTTTAAAAAATATTTTATTAATTGCTTAAATAAATGGAGAACGTTTTGTTGATATGAAATACGAGTTATTTATTTTCATGTAACCGTAAAACTACCTTTTGATTACGCTAAGTTAACGATTAATTTTAAGAATTAAAATATTCTTGGCATTCCAAATTGGAACCCACCCCGGTCCATTCTACACATTTATCAGTGACGTCGCGTAACCACGTTCACAGGCGCACGTGAACTGCCAACTATTTTAGAATTATTATTATTATTATTTTCGTTTCAGATTGTGTTTCTTATCGAAAGATTTAAAAACACACCACATTTTAAATTGTTACACTGAGGCATAGGTATACAGTTCGTTTATCAAGTTGTTATTACTCTCCAATTTGTTTCCAGTTCACATTTCGTTTGTGAACGCGTTGCCCCATATGCGCTTAACTAGCGTTAGGCCTAACTTATAACATTGTGTATATGGGACCTCGGCGTGCACAATCCTAGAGTGAACGAAGATAGCAGAAGAACAGGAGTGAGCACTGTTGCTAGCTCTCCTTGACTTTTCCACCCGTTCTCGTGTTTAAAATGTAATCAAATCTTCTGGCAGAAGCAAGGATAAACGTTCATTACACACCAAAATCGCAAAATACACAATAAATCGTTTATGGACAAATATATTAAACGCTTAAATAACATAATGTTGCATCTCTATTTACATAAAATTGTTTGAGTTCCAGTATCAGTAATAAACGAAGAGCTAATGAACAGTATCAAGCAGTTTGCAACATTGCGTAAACAATAAACAACCTTTTTGTTTAGTGTGTCGTTCAACTAAAGAGTTATAGATAAGTTTGCTGCCCAGAAAAACAGAAGAATGGACTTCATATACAAATAAAGGTAAGAAGGATATATTTAATTTCTTCTTATTATTATTAATATTTTGTGTATGTATTTACTGTGAAAGACACTTTTCATTTGTATACTTTCGTGGGAAACTGCTCTGAGATACATTCGTCGCTGCACTGTCGAGCTTTTGAACCAGCATACCTCAAAAAGCGAGATGATTCCTTACCAGTCCAACTACTTATTTTTGTGTGGAGTTCCTTTTCCATTTCTTAACTCAGTACATAGTGTAAATAAGTTCTATTTTCTATTTAGCACATTAAGAAATGGTTTCAAGCTATCGAACGATGTGTTTCTTGTTCTCGTATTTTCTTCGTTGCTCTTTTTTGAGCAGAGATTCTGCCAGGATTTTCAGTTTTGGGGGTTCTAAAGAGAAATTGAGGTTGTAACATGAGTTTTGCACGGTTTCCACTATTTTTTACCGTAACAATTCATACTTGGGATAAGCTCGACAATTTGGGGGGGTTACAGCCCCGAAAAGGGGATCTGGCGGAATCACTGGTTGTGAACTACCACCTTTCAAGCCCACGAGACGCCACTGACATTTATAATAATTGTAAAAGAATTTCATTACGTTTGATGCTGCATGTAAGTAAATATACTTTCTGGTTAACAAGGAACCACTACGGTATTCCTTCCGGAGATCACGTAAAAGGGGCGAGGGAACTAACTTCGCCAGAATGATGAGAGATGATTAGGTTATTTTAGCGTTGTCGAAGAGTTACTTATTACTTGATATCCTCCAATCAAGTGCACATTATTCTCCTTACCAAATTTCAATTTTAAATTTAAAAAAAAAAAATTTCGTCTTACCAACATATTTTGTTTGATAAACCCAGTGCTTTTCAAGCTTTCTATATCCACGGACTGGCAAAATATTGTGGGCGGTAATCATGAACTAAGTGCATAAAGAAAATATATCACTGCCTACGAAGACCGGAAAAAACAACAACATTTCTTTACTATACGTTATAGGCCACACGAATTTAGGCTATTTTCATTAAGTCTATTTGTTGAAAAACCAGAATCCACATACCCAACGTCCTTGGTCCAGGCGGACTATTCTACGAGCCCTTTTATGAGTGTCGCTTGCGGCGTGAAGCTTGAAATCAGATTGCAACCACTTTTCTTTCTGTTGAGTAGCTGGGGGGAAAGAAAACGAAGGACGAAAAATGAAGATGATGGTGTTGCCAGTGCGTTTTACACATGAGTTATATAGGAAAGGTGTTAGCAACTGACCTGAACGCCTGGCAACACTACCATCATTTTTCTTCCTTCGTTTCTCTCTGGAGGGAGAGTAGTTTATAAACATATTCAGTGTTTTATCTTCTCGCGTTCTGTAGACCAGCGACGGCTATTTTTCAGAACGTAGCAACAGGAAATCGCGCGCGAGATTCGCACAAACAGTCATTTGCTTTTATTGTTTTATAGAACGCAGCGTTCGTGTGATTCTCAAGTCGCTAGAGAACCGCGTTCGCATAAAAGGAACCTAAGGTTTTTCTCTTAGTTTCACTAGGCGAATGTCAGGATTGTAACTTAAGGGCCCGGTCGCTACCTTCCCATTCTCTCCCCTACACCATCGTGACCAGAACCAGAATAAAAATAAGTTTAAACCAGAATCCTTACATCTGTCACACAAGTTTTGGAATGTGAGACACATAGCAACTTCTATTTGGTATCTTCAAATGAAACATACACCCAACGCAGACCATCTGGTTTATTGGTCTATTAAGGACGTTATACTCGACGCAAGATCAGATGAGGCTAAAAAATAGTCTCCTTCAGGATTAAGGCAACGGTCCCTAGGTTTCATGATACCCGCTGCCAAGAAGATACTGTATGCGGATGTTTGCTGCTGAAATCGTTAATCTATTGCATCTTTCGCTTCCTGTTTGGAGTCGAACTGATGTCATGTCATAAATTTCATGGGTCTTCATATGGAAGTGACACGGGACAAGTCGGAATTGTAGGGGGGATGTAGCGCTGTCTTGAAGTAGACAAATTTCACTCGACGTTTGATCCTTATGAGTGTGCAAAGAACATTCAGCATCTCATAGCAACGATAGCATTGATGACGTCACCGAGTGCCAACCGCAATATGTTCTATAAAATTTCGTCTAAAGGCCACTTTAGACGACAGCATTTATGCTACGATGAATCTTACGATTAGCAGTAGTGCCAGAGTGTGAAAGCAAGAATTATACAATAGGGCAAGATGCTATGGTATAAATCCACAACTTTTTTTCTTTTTTACTCTGGCACACTGCTTTCGCTAAGATTCATCGTACGAGAAATTGTATCGTCTAAAGCGGCCTTAACTTGTATCATGTAGTTTGGTGACTACGTTGCATGAAATTGTAAGAAAATAAATGAATCATCACACTCAACACCGTTACATTACTTGCATTAATCGTCATCGCAGATAACATTTCAGGATACTCCCAGAAAAAATA
>JAGDQP010040816.1:853-17147 GCA_022664845.1 Lepisma saccharinum | reverse complement strand
GCATTCCTTATCCTACGGCAAGTGCAGGAAGGTGTAAGGCAAAGACTGTTGTAGCCTCGTATGACGGAAAGACCAGAAATATAAAATTTCAGCAGAATTCTTTACAATTCTTTTTTCTTCAAATTAACTATTCACAGTTTTATACAAATTTAATTTAATCAGTGTTTTACACAAATTTATACTATCTGAACTTGAAAATACTAATTAGCTTGTTCAAAATATACTTATTGTGATCGTAGTACACTGTTAAAAATTTTCGACCAGTTCGCTGAAAAAAGCCAGGCAACTGGGTTGAATTTGTTGAACGGAACGCGAGTATCAAAAATTGGAAACCCTTCAGTTTCCAAACATATTCAAGCAAAGAATACTTAGAAATGTTTCCGAAGTAGAAGCACGCTCACAATCTGAATCTTAATAATACTCGGAATGTGAACCTGCATATAAGTCGAGAAATTTTCTAAGTATTCTTTGCTTCAATATTTTTTGGAAACTGAAGGGTTTCTGATTTTTGCTAGCCACGTTCCAGTCAACCCGGTTACCTGAATGTTCCAGAGAACTGGCCGAGAACTGAATTTTTCCAGAAAAATTTCAACATTGTATTTTGTGGAAAATATAACTAAGAATACGATGGACACGCAAGAGAAATTCATCACTGATTTGTTAATAGTTATTAAAAATTAATTTGAATAGTTTTCAAATTTATCCGAGACATTAAAAATATCTGAAATTGTTATATTTCATTTTCTGATTGGTTTGCTCTGCGATTAAACACAAAACGTTTGAATTTTGGATTTATTTATCGCTTTAGGCATCTCTATCTCACAACGGAAGGGTCACTTAGATCACCTAGAAACCCTACTTCAAATTTCGTACACAGGTAGAGAAGCCACAAAGAGATTATCATACAAAAAATTAGCTGCCAGTTTGAAGTGCAACTCCTTTGAATAAATGGGTAAAATTTGGATGCGGATCGTGTCAAAGTTCCAGAACTGCTAAATATCTCGGTTAGAATGCATTTCTTAAAAACTTGAAAGCGACAAAAGTTGCAGAGAATCAACAGAGCTATCGGATGGGCTAACCCATAAAAATGTGCGGAGCCCTGTTTAGGACCCATGGGGTCCAACTTTGATTTTTTAAATGGGAATCCCCCATCTTTTTTTGAAGATTCTGTGCCTACGGAAAGAAACTAAATGAGAATATGTCCTACTCAAAACTGTAGGATGTTAGTCCTGGACCATACATGGCCGGAAAGTAGATTAATAGTAACAAGTGTTAAAGGTTCAGGAACGGCTAAATATCTCGGTTAGAATGTCTTTGTTTTTTAAATTTGAAAGAGATACAAGTTGCAGAAAATCAACAGAACTATCGGATGGGATAGGCATATAAAAGTGTGTGGGGTGCTTTGTGGGTCCCAACTTCGATTTTTTAAAAGAAAATCCCCAGATTTTATTACAGATTCTGTATATACGGATAAAATAAATCAGAATATGTCCTGCTTATAACTGTAGGAAGAGTTCTGGGCTCTACAGAGCCGGCAAGCAGATTAATGGTGACAAGTGTTAAACATCCGGGAATGCTAAATATCTCGGTTAGAATGCGTTTTTTTCTGCATGGAGATTTATTTATGAAATACATCTATCTCACGATAGTAGAGTGTACGTTTAACAATCGACTAGTTTTATTCACACTTCATAATTCCTAATTCATTATTTATATAAAATAGTTCCCGATAGTCATTTGCACCGTTTGGCAATACTAACATATTCTAAATATTTCTAGAAGCAATAAAATAAGTAATTTTTATGACTGATTTTGTACCAAATCGTACGAGTTTGATATACACCAATACAGTGTTCGATTTGCCGGTGGGGATACCGGAAATTTTTCCTGATGAGTGAGAACTTCATCCCCGGTTGTTGATTTCGAGTATCACCCTAACCAGGGATTGAATCTTTGTATTTTCATCAAAAATGTAGTGTGTTGAAACTTGTCAGCATCCACTAGTGTTAGGATCCCCCTTCGTAATTTATAACAAATCGGACACTGCGCCAATACTGTGGAACAACAGCAAAGGAGCAAACGGATGGTGCTTCTATCACAGAAAAAAATTTACAGTGATAAACAACCATTATATTAGTGATAAGAAAGAGAGCAAGCTCAGGTATTTTGCTCCATTTTCGATAGTTTCTACGAAATTACATGAAAACTAGAGAAGTGGCTAATGTTTTGAGAGACACGCCCGTCAAATGACTTTGTTGATTTTTTGAATCATTTGTCTTTTTCATTTAAAAAAAATACTAATTCTAACTGACATATTTACATTATTTAGCCGCTCCGGAACTTTTAACACTTGTCACCATTATCCGCTTTCTGGCCCTGTAGGTCCCAGGACACAGTTTTGAGCAGGACATATTCTGATTTAGTTTTTCACGTAGATACAGAATCTGCAAGAAAGATTCCCATTAAAAAATCAAAGTTAGTCCCTATGGGGCCGAAACAGGGCCCCACACATTTTTATGGGTTAGCTCATCCTACAGCTCTGTTGATTCTCTGCAGCTTTTGTCGCTTTCAAGTTTTTAAGAAACGCATTCTAACCGAGATATTCAGCAGTTTTGGAACTTTGACAAGCACTATATAAGATAGACCGCGTCCAAATTTTACCCTATTATTCAAAGGCTGCTAATTTTTTGTGTGTTAATCTCTTTGTGACTGACCTACCTGAATACGAAATTTGAACTAGGGTTTCGAGGTGATCTGAGTGCCCGCTCCCTTGTCAGACCAGGATAGGGTAGGCAAGGATGTGGGAAAGAGTCGACCAGAGCCATTTGCCTGATGTGACTAAGAAAAAAAAACATGAGAAAATCTGTTAGAATGGCCGGCAGTAGGGCTCGACCCACGTGCCTCAGCATTGCTGATCCGAAGTCTTGGACGTAACCGCTTGAACCATGGGGCTGGGTAAACGTAGTATGTATTTGTGCTTTTGTAAACACTGTCACATTAAAGCAATGGAACTCAGAAAATTACTACGAATTATAGAATACAATAATTGGATATTTCTAATGAAAATTAGCTATTTTATCCATTCAAATGTACTAGCATTTTCTTACTTGGTGTTACTCCCAATAAAAAGAAACCTTAACTTTGGCTTCAATGACTATTTTTCGTTTCAAAAGTACAAGTATACAAATTTATTTCCATAAGTAAATGCTTTAAGATTAAGATTTATAACACGTTCCTTTTTTTTTTGTTTTATGATTGTGGTACCGGTATGATGTTGGTGCTTTCATCTATTGCAGTGTTTCCGTGTGAGTTGCTCTTCAATTGGGGAAATAGTTAAGAGTTCTTATTCTGCAGGTACCGACATTTTCAGTCATTTATAATGTAATTTTCATCTTTAGCTTAGGAAAAAGGAAAAGTTATGGCTGAAGACGACTTGGGAACAAATTATTGCATAGAAGCCATTTCACTAGCGTTGAGCGACCACCTCCAGATCTTCTGCTCGTTAGTTACGAGTTTAAATCCCAAGTGGGATATGGCTGCTTGGTTTCTAAAATTACAAGTGAGAAAATAATTCTTTAAATGGAACGCAAGAAAAATGAAAAATGTTCTTATTAGCAGATTAAAGGCAAACAATACCAAAGAAAAACCTATGCTATTTCTCCTTGTAGAAGATTTAGACACGTTATTTAAGAATATACAAAGCTACAGTAAATATAAAAAAAAAATACTATAAAATATATTAATTAGATTTGAATTTGCAGTATGGGAGTTAAGATCCTATTTTGGACAATTTTCCTAGTAGATTTTGTCTAATTTTCAGCTTGCCATGCGATAGTGTGAATAAGATATAGAAAATCTACACATAGTAGATAAGTAGATAGTAGATAGTAGATAAGTAGATAGTAGATAAGTAGAAAGTTACAAACTGTTTATAAACTTTCTACATTTTTTTTCCCGGTTGATCTCTTGAAGAGTGGAAGTATTAAAACACGTTGTCATGAACGAAATACAAAAAAAATAAATGATTATTCGTTGGCAGAATACTCGATTTGCGGATCCTCAAAACTAAATTAGCAAACCAATTGTTAATTTACAAAAAAAAGAAAGATAAAAAAAGTAATTTCTATAAACAAACAAAAATACGTAACCAGTTACCAAATGCCTGACAGCTTTCTTATCTCAAGTCCACACGATTTGGAAGAATGTGAAATACTGGGAAATGGTTTTCGTAATGTTAAACGGATTAACTGCTATTGACGTTATCGGGCTGCTCCATCTATCCGTCATTACCGTGTATAATGGAAAGTTCGGTATAATGGCAACTGATAATAATATCATACAGCCAGTTAGACACTAACTTAAATATGTGACAACATTAAAATTCACATTGTAAACACTATGGTGGCTCGGACTGTATACCACTTTATATTTTAGGAATTTATCTAATATACATTTTCTTCTAGTTGAGATGAGGAACATCATGAAATGGTCTCATAAATTGTTGTATGCCTGAGCCTTAGATGCCTAAAGGTTTTAAATAAAAATTTAAATTTATAAATTGATGTAGCTAGCCGTTTAAACATTTGTTTTGGCCCTGTGATCACTAGAGATCAAAGCTGCTTTCGGAGAATTAAATGTATCAAAACATGTTCCGTAGATGAAATTTAAGAAGTAATATCCAAACATCTTACATGACACACCTGATTCCATAACGGAATATATTGGTATGCAATTTGAAATCTAATACAAAACTGCATGGTGTTATTCTCAGTGTATCAAGTAACGGATGGATGAACATTTAAAATTCATGTCTGAGGTGCAAATTCTATGCATTCCTTTGTTATTCAAATGATCTACTTCCAGGCACTATTTGTATTTTTCTCGTTCGCCTCTTCACAACAAATATAAGATTGGTCACAAATGTAAAGATAACGTAAAACATCCTTCCCCACAAAAATAATTACATCAATAAATAAAAGAGAGGCAATATTCTGAAGAAGTACTTCGGTGCTCTGTCCTAATAGACGAGAAATTTCATTGCCAACTAAAGCCTTCATCTCTAAATAAAATTACAACAAAACTTTAAGAAAATACAGTTTACTTTAACAGTTTGTAGCAAATATCAAATGAAAAATATATAATATTTATACATTATACAACGTTAAGAGATCAAATTTTCGTAATTGATCGATTTAATTTATGTTAACGTTGGTTAGGATAGCCGTAAAAACTAGTTATCAAGTATTCATGCAGTTTTCAAAATTGAAATGGAGGCAACTTCCGATTTTTTCTGTACATCAAGCCTTTGTAGGTTCAGATAAATTGATATTAAAGAGTGAAAAGTGTGTGACTGGACCAGGGATCGAACCCGGGACCTTTGGGTTACCGTCCTAATGCGCTACTAACTGCGCACCCACTCGACCCGCTTCCCAATCACACACCTTCCACTCTTGATGTCGATGTTCTCTCTAGAAACCACCTGGAGAGTACCACAACTCCTAGTTGTGTACCTGCAGAGGCTTGATGTACAGAAAATATCGGAAGTTGCCTCCATTTCAACTTTGGAAATTATTTCTTCCGTGTGAGATGTTCACCATTATGAGACACAGGAAAGTCCAAGCACAACGATATCAATTATATTATAAAATAGCACAAGTGCTTGGATCGATTGCATCTTTAGTGTGACTATAAGGGAATATGACTCACGTGCAATCACTCAATTAGTTATTGGTCCTTTATACAAAATGTTGGGACGGACCTGGCTTTAGAGATGCTTTGCTAAATAATTTGCTCTTTACAACATCTACTCTATCTTCTAATACTTGCTATACTTTTTGAGATTGTATCTCTAGATTAACGAACCAAAAATCTTCTAAAACTTTAGCCAGAAGAGTGCATTTTTCAACACAGAAAATTTAATTCAACAGAATTTGTCCCTCAAACGAAATGTTTAAATTTATAATATACAATATGATTAATATGCCCAAAAATGTCTACATATTTGCATTACATTGCATAAGGGAACTAAATTAAGAATGAAATTTCAATTTAGTTCCCTGTAAGAGTTTCAAATATGGCAACAAAATTGTATTACAAATATGGACCTTTCTTCCTACGGACAAATTTTATGAGATTTTTGTGATTCAAACGATTTAGTTACATACACGATTTTTAATATTTCTCATAACATCCTGTCACAAATTATAACATTTGACTCCGATAAAAGAATGACGGAAAACATTATTGTTTAATCAAAAGAAAAGATTGAAAGTGCAAAACAACGTTCTCAAATAGTTCTTTGGTGATCTCTTCTAATAGATAAGACGTTTTATCATCAGCTACAACCCTGATTCATAAATAAAATTTAAGTTTACTTTAAATGCAGTTTACTTTACGTTTAAACATATAATTTAATAAAAGCATTTAAATAGGTTACATATTAGATAAACGGTTTATTTGTTTATCAAAGAACATTTTTTGGGGGCAAATTTGTATTAACTACGAACAAGTTATCCGTAATACATATTTATAAAGGGAGAAGTAGAATTTCGCATATAATCACTGAAAGTACTTAACTTCAGATTTGTTTGGGGATAATTTATCTATAATTTGAGAAATTCACTAAAATCTATACAAAAATAACAGTATAAAAAAGTTCTATCTCTTTTATAAATCAAACAAACAATAGAAGAGCTTATTTCTACACTGAAAAATCCTGCAAGAACCTTGTATTATACAAAATAACGGAATAGTAACTACACTTACTTAAATAACCCACATTATTAATTAAACTTTATTTGAATCCGACCAGCAACTTGAAATATTTTATGTGTTTGATGTTATGCATCTTCGTTATATGCACTAAGATGCGTCAATGTCGTGTGTACATTCCAGCATGATGTTAAAGAAATCAAAGATGACATATCTTATTGCATCAAATAATGCACTTAATTTGTGATTTATTTTGATGCACTAAAATATATGTTGGTGCAAGAGATATTATACAAGATTATTATGGTTGATTATATATTTAAGTATTTTTGTACAAATATTCTTTCATTCTATTTGTGTTGAGATAGTTAATACACTCCGTTTCCTCAGTACGCGCCTTCTGGTACATCGACCAGTGTTTTGTTTTGTGTGGTTTGATTTCATTCAAATATGTATCATTTTAAAACAAAATTAATGCGTAGCGTTGTGACCAACTCATCAGAAACGTACAACAAAAATACACTTTTCAGAGGCAATTGGTATGTGGACACTTCGTATAATTGTTTTATTTAGGGGGAAAAGTAGTGAAATATTGAGCTCGGGTGAATTCAACTGTTTTATGTAATACTAACTGCATGCGATATTCATTTCTATGCTCTAACAACAAAATGTATGTCTATGAGTTTCAGCCTAACTTTGTCATAATCTTCGTTACTTCATTCGTAGTAGAAGCATAAGCGAAGGAAAGTGGACAACGTCTTGAACTACAGTAACATACTTGCATTTTCCTGGCTTGACTAGGGGTCACATGTAGAAAACTTGTTAGGATAGATTTTCCCGGTTTTAAATGCAGGTTACAAGTGAACACGTCACCATCAAGCTCAGAAGGTCCCAAGTACTGCATGCCAGATATTAAATTAACTACACACACACATATTCTTAGTTAACATTTTTATCGGTTAAGAAATTGTACAAATCAAGTGGCTAGATATTCAAAACATTTTATCAAATGAAAACATTGATTTCAGACGGTTTAGAACGGTGATGATTTCTCTAGTATAACATATTTTCCTCTTTTACTAAAATTAGCACTCATTTCGAAAAAAAAAGCTGAGTAACTATTTCAGACGCTTGTCTTATAGTGGACACAATTTGGCGTTGAGAAATTTACAATCTATACTTTATTTATAAATAAATGTTTGGTCATTCGCGTAACTTTATGAGTATCCTTGCACCCTAACCAACATATTGAGAAAATTTAACTTATTTGGATTTTTTTCATGACGGCCTTCAGATATCTATGGCTCAGACCGGGGAAGATGGTGCGAAAGGATGCGGGAAGGAGTCGGCCGGAGACCAATTTCAAAATACCATCTCGGCATTTGCCTGGTATTACTGAGGAAGAAACCTAGAAAAATCTTGTTCAGGATGGTCGATCGCTGGTTTCGAACTGAGAACCTCCCGAATGCAAAGCATGCAAAGTCAACGCTCTACTAACTGAGCTACGACTACTTGGTATATCACTTCTTATAAGGCTCAGGGTGGATATGGATTTAAGTTCAAATACAACCATACCCTATCAACCTTGAATAACGTTCATCAACTTCAATGGAGGCTAGACAGAGTGGCGAGGAGTAACCATTTAACTAATGACTGCTTTGATATAGCGTTTTTTGCGTCCGTGCTCTAACTCGGATTCAAACTGTACAGTCCTTCCAATCCCATTTTAATAGTAGAACTCGTTGTTGGAAGTCGCACGCTCAATTAGCACTAAATCACCACTCAAAACAAGATGCGAATCAATTGGTTAGCTATTTTTCATTTTCAGAGAATACTTAACTAGGGCTGTTGACTTAACAAACAAATAAGTTTGACAGTACTGTAATATACATAAAGAATTTTTACAGTAGAAAGTGGTTAATTCTTCACTCTCCTACTAAATTACGCTATCCAGACACGTTCCCAAATGGGTTTCGAATCCTCAAAGTATAGGATAATCATGTACAGCTACTTATTTTAATTATCAACCGAGCATTTGGGGTCATGATGTTCTTATCGCCACTTGAGGAAAGTGACGCAAGTTGATTCCTGTAACCTGACTGAGCTTGCCCAGAGTTCCCGTAAGTTTCAACATGTAGATGCCATGATTGTACCTAAACTGAGACCTTGGTCACTGCATTGACCATTCTTTTCGTGCATGGGTGCTCACCGAGCGATCGGATCTGCAACATGGGTAGGGCATAGCTACCTGTTCAGAGTTCATCCCGTTAATCTAAAGCAAACAACTGAATAAAAGCAACGAGATTACGAGGAACTAATTCCCAATTTGGTTAAGTTATTCTATAAAACATTAGGATAGGGAGCGATTCTCACTCAATATCGTTGTTTTCATGTGTTATATCGTGTAAAATCAGGCTCAAAGCAGTGGGCTTAGTTGCTGTTATGCCTCCTGCTTCCGCGTATTAAATAGTAAGATTATTATTTTTCATGATCGAAAAACATAGAACACATTTGTAAACATTCGATAAATTATTACCAGAATAATACACTGAACGATACCAAGTGGCCGTATCTCGGTTTCTAGGGCATTGGCTTAATAAATTGAAAGGACCTGCAACGGTCAAGCTGCGATCCATCCTGACTGAGATTTTTCCAAGGTCCCGCAACCCCTTTTTAACTGGAAATGATCAGATAAATTGATTTAATTTTTAATAATATCATAAACGATCTGGTGAGCTTCTAAAGACAGAGACTACAGCTTTTGATAAAGTGGGCTTTGAATCACAATTTTTGTTTGATAAACCCCTTGCGGGACATAAACCCGGAACCATAAGCACAAAATTCGTACTGACCTCCCATCGGAAATGATCAGGTTTAACAGCTTCATCTACAGCGTATTTTCTGCTGTCCTCGGCAGATGAGTGAAGTACGCTTGATACATGAATAAATAGGCCTACTGTCAGATATTCAAGGAGTCCTTTGATTGGATTCCCGGTGAGTGCTAAATTGATAAATTAACTAAATCACATACACTCACTCACATGCCGTGGATTTATGTCGCGAAGGACATGCGGCTCTAACAATCATAGCCAAAAGAACAACAAAAATTAGATGTAATCAAAATTCACCAGTGATCTTGTGTTTCGAAATAGAGTAAGGAAGAATGGTGATGATCAACAAGACATCTATAAATCAGCTAGATTTTGCAGTAGGTTGGCATTGATCCCAAGATACAGCTTAAAAGAGAATACCTGTTGGTTCATCCGTGTTTCTTGTTTTAAGTCTATTGTTTGAATGTTAACGCTAATAAACGGATAAACTGTTTTCACAGGCTACTATGTGTTTGGTCGTACTTTATTTAACTTTACAATTGAAGCAGTGCGAGGCAAAAGTTGATTACGTCCATTTTGGGCGAAATTGAGGTTAGCCATAGTTTCATCTCATTTTGTCATGTTCTACATATGGACACAAAATTGTTCGGGAAAATGTTCAGAAGTACGGTTTTTAAGCGTAGAGGAATTAGCCATGTTTGTCACTTTTCGGGCCTGAAGTTGTGAAGTCCACGGTTTCCGCGTCATATATAAATAAGGTAGGTCGTGTTAATGCCACCATATTAATTGACAGTAAGCATTGCATTGTTAAACTCCCAAATTATCCTCTAGGTTCGTTGCTTTGGTATATCCGTGACATAATTCCTGCTGATACGCAGTACCTTAATGACTTTATAAACAACTGGTTTTTTGCACTGTAAAGATAAGTATATATTTTGTATTTTGGTAGCATCTTCCAAACAACAAATTCGACATGATTCATTTTTATTGTCCAGTACCTGGTTATAGTTTCATCTGACCAGTGACAGGACATTTGACAACATTGAAAAATGAAGAAGAAGAATGGAGAAACTCCCAGCGCCTTTCATATTGATAATGTTAATAAAAGAGGCACAAAATGCTCCATCGTTTGAGGTGGTATAGCTGAAGCATAAGTTCATGGATGACATGCAAGGTGATCGTAGTTCCTGTGCTGTGATAGACGTCTATAACTTGAAACACGTTCTCAACACCAACATGCGTTCCATTCCCAACATAGCACTGCTAAGAGGCACTATCTTTGGCCGTGGAACCCCAACAAAAGTGAGGGAGACGATGTCTACTATGGTGACATTTTCTTATGCAACCGAGAATAGAAATCTTTCGTCCATTCACATATTGTGGGAAAGCTAAAAATTAAAACATGTACTGCATTCTGGCTAATTACGAGGGGGAGTTTCGGGACGTACAAAATATCCTCTAGTTGATCGTCATTCCAGAGACAGTATGCATCGAATGAGCTGCTTTATGACTCGCTTGTTCAGAAGGAATGACATTGTGTACATAATGAATTATTAGAACCACATCTGGTGCCTCAATTTCCCATGTTTCCCATTTTTCCATGTAAAATGTTGGTAAGTCCAAAATATTACAAATTCATTTACATCATCATCATATGCATCATAAAGTTCCACAAACACCTTAGATGATACCTGGGTATCAAACACGTCTTCAGTAAAGACAATATTACCTTATGATTAAAGCAACTGTTATTTATGGTACTTTATAACTTCCAAACGCCCATCCTGAAAAACAAGCAATTTGAACATATCAACTTTTGCCTCGCACTGCTTTAATTGTAAACATCGGCCTCGCCTGAGAACTACCGGCTTAACCGATAAGTAATGTCGAATGTGCGATGACCACTGCAATGACGCCATCTGACAACTGAATAGTGAAATAGACGGCACGTGCCACAACTGAGTCATATAGGTTGTGCAGCAGCGTGTTGAAGGAGAACGGTCTACTCCACGTTTTCGAAGTGTGGCTTGTATTTGATCATGGCACTTTCGGAGGACCACGTACGGCATATCATGCTGTATGAATTTCACCAGGGACATTCAGTCAGCGCAGTGGCACACAACATCAATGCCGTATATGGTTAGGGTGCTGTGGATGTGCGAAAGTGCCAGAGATGGTTCCAGAGGTTTTGTGTGTGGGGACACCAGCCTCACCGATAAGCCACGAGAAGGGAGACATGTGCAGCTAGACAACGATGCCCTGCCAGCAGTGGTGGAGAAACTCCATGTCATTGTTGTCCGTTCATCGCAATCTGCAGGACCTTGGGTACGTGAAGACACTCGGAAAATGGGTACCCCCTGCGTTAAGGTCTCAACAGAAGCAGGAGCGATTTGACATCTGCAGTTTTCTGCTCACCAGTCTCAAACGTGAGTCATTTCTGGACAGAATGGTGACAGGGGATGAAAAGTGGGTCCTCTACCATAACATTACATGCAAACGGCAGTGGGTATCCAAAGGGTTGGGGCGCAGGAACTGTGTCAAAACAGGATCTCCACACATGCAAAATGATGTTGAGTGTTTGGTGGGATATCCGTGGGATAATCCATTTTGAGCTCTTGCCACGTAACTAAACCATAAATACATATGTCTCCTGTCAGCAGCTTGAACGCCTACGGACTGCATTGTTGGAGAAACGACCTGCTCTAGCTACTCGTTCACTGTTAAGGTGTGCTCTGGTTAAGGGTATGCTCATTCACTGTGATAACGCGCACCCACATACAACAAGAAGGATCAATGCTAAGATCGATGAATGTGGCTCGGAGAAACTCCTCACCCGGCGTTTTCACCAGATCTTCCACCAACAGACTACTGTATTTTTCGCAGTCGGCAAAACCACCTTTCCTGGAAAACATTGTAAACGAGAATGACGTGCGACGAACAGTGACCCAGTTCTTTGCCTCATAAACCGGTGACTTCTTTCAGCGGGGGTTCAACAAATGGTTGACAGGTAGCAGAGTGTTGTGGAGTCCGATGGAGACTATTTTCCTGATAAACGATATTGTTCCAGGTAAGTTATCGCTTTTTTTCCTCACGGTGCAAAAATACGACATTACTTATGGGATAAGCTGATAACAGTAGTACAGTGTGCCAGGATTGTTATGAACAAGTGTCTACAGCCACCAAAAAATATTTTTTTTTTACTCCCACCTGCCCACGCCCACACCGCTGCCATACGAACATCACAGTTTCAGCTTTCTTTATCACACACTAAGATAAACCCGGTTCAAATTTCGTTTCGGCATCTTGATTACTATTCAAATTTCTTTTTAAAAAATGCCGTGTAAAGTAGCGCGTGAAACACCCTGTAATATTATTCCATCACGCTTAATTTTAAAGAAACTATTTATTTAAATATCACATATGATCACGCTTTCATCGCCTTTAGAGCACAAGCAGCCCGAAACTTATATACGTTAAAGCCCATAATTATAAAGTTTTATTAAAATTTACAAGGAACAAGAAACACGTATGGATATCCTGCTTATGGACAGATAAACGGAGAGATGAATAGATTATAAAACATACGCGCACCGCAAAAAGTGAATCCATATGAAAAGCAGAGAATATTTAAAATATGAAGGAAAAACTCGAAAACAAGAAACAAATTAACTGTTTTTCATCAATTGTTTCTCAAAAGTAAAAGTTTGACAATTCTCTGAAAATTATGCCTTTTATTTGAAGCTCTCTTCAATTAGGAAATGCTGTTCATGCAAAATAAAATTTACTTTTTGTTGAAAATTAACTTTTGAATTTTGTGAATAAAATTATTGTCCTAACTGTCCAACAAACACATTATCACCTCGTTATTATTAAAAAATATCAACTATGTAAAACCCTTTCTTGCTTCTTCTTCGAGGATATAAATTGGATTAAAAATCTAATTACTGTCCTTTATTTGTTTGAAAGAGATACAACTTGTAACAAAGGCTAAGTTAAATATTACACGATCTCCATAACCATACGGGAAATCGATACTGAGATTCGAGAAGAACGACGCAGTATTAAGCACAGTGGCAACATTGATTTTTAATGGAAGTAATTATGTTTCGGAAGTGGACACTCATTTGTTTCCATCATTCAGTAAATTACCGTCATTAGGCACGGTGATGCTGATGAAAGGATAGGTATGTTTCCAACGGGTGGACGACGTCGTTTGAATTTCATAGCCAGTCATTTGGATTCAATACATTTCACTCAAATACTTATTAAGTTGTGCACGCAGAGAAAAAAAATAATGGAAACCGAAATATTGTTATATCACATGGAAACACAGCTAAAACGCATTGATTTCTGGAAGTAGGAAACCGAAATTAGAGACTTCAGAACTTCATTGGTATTGCTTGTATGCTCCATATCCGTTCACATATCCAATGCCATTATGTTGATCTTGCACACGAAAGTGTGATTATTAGTTACTGTATCTATCAAGTGGGCTAGCTCAACAGTAACATAGTTTTCTCATAATTATGGCTACTTGTATTAAACCTCGGAGACAGCCTTCTACAATTTTTTTTTGTTTTTCCTCATTTCTCACTAAATTCTTCGATCTAATCGCTAGTGCAACGAGGGAGTTACTCCAAGATTTTCTTATTTCATGGAAACAGTAAGCGATATCGAACATTAGAGTTCATCAGAATAGGTCATACCATTAATTGTAAAGCTGAAACTTCATATACAATATCTGAGTCCCAGTGTAATCAGTTCGTGTTGCCTTAATTTAACGTATTACTTCCACGTTCGTATCGTATGAGAGAAACCAAAAGGCTGTCTGTATGGTTCTGAACGATTCTTCTTCTCCACTGTTGATTCATATTCTCCACAATCTTTGGTGCAAAGTCACATATTTGGTGACTACCTTATCAATTTGTCTTAAATAATAACCTATTCTAGATTCGAATTCCATTGTTGACTAAATGTCTTATTGAATGAGAAGGTTATAAACAAGTCATGAAGTAACTTGTGAGAAAGGAATTATTGTAGACATACATAGTCGAAATGTATACACTACAGAATCCTGTATCTTAGCAACAAGGTGCACTTAATATTATAAACCTTCAGTAGAATGAATCTTAAATACGGGTGAGTGAATGTGAAAGAATAAAGACGTATTTTTCGCGACCTTCGAAGTGCAGTGAAGTGTGACAAGGGTTACCAGTTACCTGGTTACCTGGAGAACCACACTCAGCTTCTTCTGTGTTGTTCTGTTGTGTGACGGGGGAAAAGCAATTGCCACACCAAATGGTGATATAAAGATTAAAGAATCCAAAGCGTACTTGGCCTACGGCTTTGTTATATTTGCGTTGTTAATAATCGGATCGGTGGAAGAAAATTCAGGACCTGACAACATTCAAAACACTGAAATATCTTAAATAAAGACCATTCTGTACTGATGTCTCTTATGAAGTTACTAGACTTCAAGATCACATAAACTATCTGGAAGATAATATTGATGACCTTGGAAATAGTTCAAGTCGTCAGAATCTTGTGATATATGGTATTTGGGAAGAGCAAGACGAAAATTGGGAACGTGTCGAAGTAAAAGTGAACCAAAGGTGCGTCTAATTAGATTTTTTCTTCTTATAAAGCTAAAGAAACAATTAAAAAAAAGGAAACTACGGGGCACAAAAATTTTCATTCAACAAGGCTTTTAAAATAGAGTCCGCAATGAACGTCTAAATCTGCAACCTTATCTAGTAGAAGCCAGAAGGAGAGGTAGTTTCGCGTATCTTCAATACAAATATTTGTATATCGATGGGAAAAGATTTTCTTTGATCGAGTTAGAAGAAAGTTTCAATTGTGAACTTTATGAACAGCCTATGAATCGTAAAAAGAGCAAAACAGAAATGGCAATTACAGAAGCTATTGTAGTTCCCTGACACCTGAAGCCCTGGGACACCGAACTTGCAAGAAGGGAATATAAACTCATCATCTCATTCCCGCCTCACCCTCCACTCCTATGGCCTTCTGGTGAACAGAACAAAACAGCTACATATAAAAGTGTCTCCAGTAAAAAGAGAAAGCATCTCAACTCAATTCCCACTTTCTTCAGAATGTGCGACCAACAGTACCCGAAAAAGAAGATAACAGGTGAAAGTGATTCTGAAAAATAAAGAAAAAAAACAAAACAAGACAGGTAATTCAGACAAGAAAACAAATAAACTTGCAATAAATAGCGTACCCTCCCGTCTCTCTATTCCATCCTCAAGGCAGGAGTGGTCACCAGAGGTTCCATTGCCGGTAAATCCAGCTCTCATGCCATGTGGAAGGATAGTTGAGACTGTAGTTATCAGGTAAGAAGGAGTGGTGATTGTAAAGGGGTTCTTTAAACCCAACAGAAATTGTCTTCTGGAAGACAAGGAAACGTTAGCGTGTACATGCAGAATACAGTGGCCTTCATACCAGAATAAAACATTGTATGTTAACATTTTAACAATAACTATCACGCATTTACATAATTTAAGACTTGGCTTACCGATAGCCATAATAACTCTGAAGTTTTCGATTCAAGGTATGTGGTGCTAAGAGCTGATAGAAATCTCTCTGCTTCTGGTAAAAAAAAATGGCGGTGGGGTTCTGTTAGCTGTAAATAAAAAATTTCGGGTGCAGAGAATTTCCTCCCCTGATATTCCGGGTATAGATTGTGTTCTAGCCAAACTTTTTGTAAATGGTGTTACTTGTATATTTGTGTGTGC
>JAGDQP010040815.1:888-17147 GCA_022664845.1 Lepisma saccharinum | reverse complement strand
GTCAAATACAAATTATTGACACATTTCGCTATAACTTTAACTTTCACCACAACTTTCCACATTCAAACAATGAACACTATATTTCTGTGCAACCGAACCAAAACTCTTGCACCTTCGAACCGCTTCACAGGTGTTATACGAGTAAACTAACCTTGTCAAACAGAACAGTGTCGTATGCATAGACCAGACAGTCTGACTTCGCTACCTAAGCAAAAACAATTTCTGATAACGCACGCTTTAACCAGTGACATAAAAACAAAATGACAATGTCATTATCAAGTGAGACTTTATAAACTTTCTAACAACTTTTAACCGAACTTAATTTTTACCAATTTTGTTTCATATATGTGTTTTAATCAATTGATTTGTGTGAGTGTACAAAGAAAAAGAAAAACATTCAAAAAAAAAAGGAAAATATAAGACATTTTTATAGACACTTAAAAGAACATTTGAATAAATAAATTTCGACACAAATGACGAAGTGACAAGTATTATTGTATTTATATATATCTGTATTTCTATTTGTAATTCTTACTATATTTTATTCTGTTAATTTTAAGGTTTCAAACAATTGCAAATTTAATTTTAGGTATGATTTTGAATTTTATTGATAAGAAAATTTTAATCCAATACATTCCAATATCGCATTAAAATTTTCTTATACTTAGCTGTGAGTAGTGTTATAGTCCCCAGTAGAGGGAAAAATTAACTTTATTCATAAAATTCAAAATAATAGAAAAAAATTAGGTTTTAGTATATTTTTATATTTTTCTTGTAATTTGTTCGGTGAAATGGAAATAAAACCACCGCCATGTTTCAGTAAAGATGAACAGAGTAGCAACAACGAAGGCTGATTAAATATATTGCAATCCATGACGTCAATCGAGATGTTATTCACCTTTGAGCAAATTAACCATACTCTTATGATGGGAACGTCACCTTTCGCCTTACTTAAAGTGACCGTCTCCGCCAAGTCAGACAAACACCACACACACACATTTACTGTATGTACGATTTCCTATATAAAGCCAATCAGTATTCTACCAAAACCTTCAGTTCCATAGAGGGGCCTACAGAGCTCGAATATCTCCAGATCCATAGAGGGACCTTTAGTGCATCAGTACAATAGAAGAAGTCTCCAGCCAAAGCTTCAACCTAAGAAGGAAGATAGTTTTTTCTGAACATTTTTCATAATCTGGCTGTGACGGAATCGAAGGCTGTAGAAATTCATTGAACGTCTAACTTCAACTAAATTTCAGGTATGAATAGAGGATCTGCTTTATATTGCGAATTCTAGCGTCTGACATAATTTAGACTTTCTAAATGTCACTTCCTGAATGATATTTGCTCAAAGATTAATAACTCCGGTAAAACCCGTTTATTCTGTCCATCGTTAAGAAACGTGGTGTGTTAAAATGTAATTATGTTACGTTCAATTAACTCGGTAACTGAACCCTTTTGTATCCAAGTAGTTCTTATGTTTAGCTGAGCTTCGTTGCATTAAAATCCCAAATTTAGCCTCTACCATCTGACAATTAAAGTTAACGCCCATAATGAACTCCCAGAGTTCACCACATATTTCGCAACGAGATTTCACACTAAACAGTCTACGATTGAACGTCTAATTTTAAAACCTCTCGCTACTATGGTTTTCGCTCTCCCCACTTTAGAACGTTTTTCCAAAACACTCATGAAGAACGACAGTAATTCCCTCCCGTCGTTCACAATATTATTTAGCACCTTTTCTAATTTTTAAAATCTGCTTTACTTAGGTTTGGTCGGCTACTTAAACAGATAGTGTTTAGAGTTTACTGAATTTAAGAAAATGTCATCCTCGGCGTTTCCAAACCTTTTGCCGAAAAATTTTTGTTCTTGAGCATATTATATGCCTTGTACTGATCAACAATCTACAACCTAATATAAAAGAGTAAAAGACAAAAGGGGACCATGGAGGTTTTCAAGTGATTATGAAGGGTGTCCTTTCGAAGAGAATCAACAACTCCAAATTTTCAAGTGGAATCCCCCATATTGTACCATATTCTTTCAAAGGATACTTTAAAAGAAACGCTTTGTCGCAAATGGAAGATCCGTGCACACAGAAACGCAAGGAATACTGTACTTTATGTCAGCGTTTCGCAACAGGTGTGCCTCGGAATTTCATGGAGAACCTTGTTTACAAATGATCATAAAAACTTGTCAAGCGGGGAAGAGTTTCACAGCTACGTAATTGGTACAGCACTGTTTCTAATCCTTCAAAATTTATCTGCTTTACATTTTACTGTTGTTTAATTTCAATAAATATGGTGTTTGTATCAAATAAAAATAGCATTTCACGTACGTTTACGTAAATACACTACTTTAGGTTATGCACTGGGTGATACTCAATTACGGTATGATAAAAGCTTAATATTAGTCAATAGGTGATTTGTGTCAAGTGTGCCGGGGGAACTATAGTTAAGAATTAGTTAGCCGCACGGAAACAAGAAGTCGGGAATCACTGCACTACGTAATCACTCAGGCACGATTGTTAATCATGCTATGTGATCGTGTGACTTATACAGACATATAGTATTTTCTTGGACCTCTCTGATGGTGTAACTAACATATATTGCTTTTTACTATGCTCCTTTTGCCTCAAAGGATTGTGTTTTTCGGGGGGGGGGGATTACACAGTTCTTCGTTATGATTCTGAAATCTGACTCTAAATAAATCCTTAAGTGCTCAACGTATAGACCCTCCCGTTAGTGCCTAATGTAAAGACATTTTAGACCCCAGTATATATATATAATTTAAAAATGGCTCCTACCAATGTGGGTCAGTTTAATGAAAGCTGAAACAGAGTTTTATGGCTTAGACAAAAATAAACACACCGATTATATGTATTATCAACTGAAACTGGGCTCAGGCTTGCACATTACGATGAAACAAACTAAAGGAACGAATTATTTGAAAATGAAGTATTTTTTTCGTTACAAATAAAAGCCAAAATCTTGACTTTTCCTTTACTTCATTGAATTTGTAGGCAATTGGGTGCAATTGTAACCCTCGGTGCTCTTCTGTGTCCGACCCAAGTCTAAGGCACCAAACGGCTATTCAATAAAGTTAGTTCTTTTTTTCTTTTGAAAAACGCATTTACGTAAAATGTACAATAATTACGCCTAAGTTTAAAACAATTCAAAAAATAAAGAAAGCATACCTGGGAACGTTGTGAAAATACATAAAAAATATGTATTTTACACAATAAATTGTGCATCATCAGGTGCTCAAGTCCCAATAGGTAAAACACTACGGTGTAACTACCATAGGAAGGAGTCAGAGAAAGACTAACATGGGACTCATGTAGTTAATGAACTAATTAAAATCACTGAAGCAAGCAACTACAATAAAGAAAGATGATTATCTGAAAATAGGTCAAAGCTAAATGTCGAGGCCACATACACACACACCTACCTATCTATCTATACGTATAAATATATCATACTAATATATTTACCAGATGTTTTCTCTTCTCGCCATCAGCGCATAATGATTCCAATTCCTCAAAACCTTCAACTGTAGTGACGGGTAAACTTCGAAGGTCGCTATGTTCTTTAATTGCGTTATATTCTCCACTTCGCTCTATAACTGAAGCGATTGAAGTTAGGAGTCCAGTATTTTTTCTCAACCTGTCTTCTGATAATCTACAGGCATTTAAATACATGTTTTAGAACATCTGAAAGAAAGCAAACAGAGGAAACAGAATGTAAATTCGGCGATAGACCACGGCTGACTGAGTTAAACATTGTGTTATATTTTGTGACGTATAATAATTGTTTATGATTGTTATAAATGAAGTCCTGCAAGAATAATGCAGCTGGTGTGGTCAATACCACGCTCCGCCGCCTTTAACTCCCCTAGTGCCCATGAGCACCAAGAACACTCTGGTACTCGATTTGATAGGAAGCTTCTTGCATAAGAACTATGATTTGCCTAATGAGTAAGAGCGAATTATCAGCCCCTTAAGTTCAGATTTCAAAAATACTTTTTCGAAATGTCTATCCATTTTCTACAAGCCTAAAACATCTTCTTTCAACCAGTGAAACCAGAAGTGTCTATTTTTAATGAGAAGAGAACAGTGGCTTTTTTCTAAACCCTTGTAAACCCCTAATTTTGCCTGCCGCAGTGAAGAAAAGTGAGCCTAGATTCAAAATGGCTGCTGATAAAAATAAAATAAAAATTGTTTTGTGCTGTTTACTAACAGGGCTGTCTATGGTGCAAATATGAAAAATCCAAAATGGTCGAGGAACCATTTGCATAAACATTTGTCGATTTCACATGGAATGACCTTTCTACAAATTGCAACTGACTACTTTTTTTAAACATACAATATAGTTTACCTGCCGATCCATTATCACTGCTTGATCCACCGTCGAACAATGTTCCCGCGCTAGTATTGCTGGTGCAACTGCTCTGGGGACTTACAGATGTTGCAGGGCTAGCAGCATCCAACAATCCACACGTATTACTGGGAACCAATAGACGCTGTGGAGCAGTTGCAAGTTGAGATTCTAAAAAAAATACAATAAGCACAGTACACCCATTAAGCCTGTTAAGGAAAACACTATTATTTATATAACTTCTAACTGTATGTTATTATTTGTTTCAAAACCTGTTTCCCATAAAACAACCAACAGATTGGATTCCCTCATACATTTGTTGAAGATCGTAAATATAGAATATTCTTACGCTTGTTCTCAACCGAACCTAATTTTAACTAGAGCGATTATAAAACATTCTCACTGCAGAAATACAATAGTAACAAACTGATTGATGTCCATTCGAAATTCAAATAGTTATTTCAGGTCAAATATTAAAATACACTCGACCTAAGTACCTTTCAAACTTTGTTCTTTGAAAATACGTATTACTATCATGTAGGCCTCTTTTTAGTTTAAAACTTAACGAGCCCAGAAGCAGATTCTAATATTAAAACCTTCCATCACATCCTCTCAAACCTTCAAATAGTATTCATTCAGCAAAGGCATTACTGAGCTAAGTCATCTTAAATGACCTGTGTATATATTTTTATCAGTACAAAAAATCCTTCGAGGTAAAGGGAAAAGTGACGCAAGAATTCTACTCACAAAAGAAGTTATATCGATTTTGAGAGTTACTTTCTTCGTGTCACTGTGGCGAAAGTACTATTTTGTAATACAATTAAGAGAATTAATATCCTTTCACCATACTCACACAAAAAAGTAACTCGCAAAATCGATATAACTTCCTTTGTGAGGAGAATTCTTGCGTCACTCTTCCCTTTACCTCGAAGGTTTTTTTGTACTGTTATCACTTATTTTGTAAAGCTGCCTGCTAAGAAAAGTGCATAGTCTTCATACCAAAGATCGTTTTTGATCCGTATCTCGACAACGGTGAATTTTATAAAAAAAAAAAATAAGCTTCGATTTATCCTAACTTGTTGGGCCCGCAATTGGCCCCCAAAACTCCCCGGTACCACCCATTTGGGGCTAATACAAAAAGACAGACAGAATGACAGACACTCTTCAATCATTTGTGATAATTCTGCTATTCGGCTAAAGAAAGGTCATAACTTTTGAACACCTCCACCGATTTTGACGTTCGATACACCGTTTGTAAAGTATTGAAGCATAGATTACGATCTCGATGTTTCGGCCGCCTATATGGTCAGGGGTCAGTCTATCATCAGAAATATGAAATTTTCTTCGCACCGCCCTAGAGGGTCCCAGGGAGGTCCAACCGACCCAATTTTTTTGTCTTGAGTATAGCAAAGATCTTTTATATGGAAGTTCAGGCATCAAAATAGGGCTTTTAATTCGCTAGATCCGAAATTAGCTGTAACATAGAATACCGCTAACAGTGTCCTTCGCTAGCGTCACTCGAAGAACTGTCGTTTTTCATGATAAATTATAAACCACGCCCTAGAGTTAGGGTTTGCACTGCCGCGATATTTTGGGCCAGTATATTGAAGCTTTTGATTGTTTCTGTATGGAGATTTCGTTTCTTGAAAAAACAGTCATATTTACTCCACGTTAACTGATTTTGACAATATGTTTACATCTAATGTCTTAGCATATTTTGAAATAACGAATTTGAGTAATTCCACATCAAATCATCACAACGAAGGGACTTTCCAGATTTGCACGAAAATTTGTAGATTGATAGATGACATATAATTGTTTTCTATGTAAAATATTAGCCCTCAGTGATAGACGGTATTCATTCAGCAGGGTTAACAACATGAGATAAAAACAAAACAATATGCGTACAAGGTCAAACACAAAATATCATAACTTGGCTTCTAACTGTGGTAGAACATTCCTCTTGGGCTTGTTTTGAAGCTATTACAAAAACATATTGCATTTTTTTATTTCACGGTCACATGATGTAAATTTTGACCTTGACTATCTGGAAAAAGGGTATCTTCATTTTTTAAGAAAGAAAGTACATTATATAGTTAAATGCAATCTATGTTTGGAGCAAGTTTAGTTTGGAGATTACTTTGGGAGCAGGAGTAAAAAAAAATATTCAGTATGAACTTAAACCCTTCTTGCACTAAACAAACTTAGTGGGAAGTTTAGATGCCTGAAAGTCTTCTCACTCGCCGTTTAATTCCTGTCTGGCTGTAAATATTGTGTGGTAAACCAAGTTATGATGATTTTTAAGTTACCTTAGGGATAACTGCGTAATCTCTCTTGAGAGTTCTTATCAACGGGGGGGGGGGAAGGGTTGCGACCTCGATGTTGGATTAAGATTTACTTAGATGTAAGTGCTTAAGGGAAAGGTCTTTTCGACCTTTAAATTCTTACATGATCTGAGTTCAGATCGGCGTGAGCCAGATCGGTTTCTATCCTTCTATTAATTACAAGGGCATGGTACAATTTCTGTGGACACATAATTCTATGAGTAGCAATGTTGCCACCCTTCTTATTTGGTCGGGATCACCCCGACTTTTGACCCGATGCACATTTCGTCGGACCTTAAATTGCTCCGATTTTCACCTTTCCGAGTTAAAGCATAAAGAATATTTTAGTAATTGATTTGCTCAATAGAATAGGCATTAAACTACAACTATTATTTCTGATGTCCATAGAAACCTAATTTTGTTTTCAAATTTTAAACAATGTTTTTTTCAACTTACGCATGTTCTATAGTTTGTAACACAGAAAATGCAGCACAAATTGTAGCGTGTGTTGAATTTTTTTTAAGAAAGTTATTTTTTATTGGTAATTGCCTCTGCGTGTCTGTCAATTGTTTGCTATTTGAAAACATTGAGAAGGGTGGAAACCCTGCTACTCACATAAGAATATGTCCATCGAAACTGTACCGGACCATTGTACTACTGTTTCACCACACAATATGTACAGTCAAATGGCGAGTGACAGACTTTCCGACATATCTAAACTTCCCACTAAGCACGTTTAGTGCAAGGAAGGTTTTACATACTTAATATTTCGTTTAATTCCTGTTTCAAAGTCATCTCAAAAGGAAACTTACACCAAAAATAGGTTTCATTTTAGTATATAATGTCCTTTATTTCTAAAAATATTGAAGGTCACATAGTCAAGGTCAAAGTTTACATCATGTGACCTTGAAATGAAAAACCAATATTTTCCTGTAATAGTGTTTATTTTTAATCAAAGCTATGTTTCCTTAGCTTCAAAACAAGCATGAAATATATGTTCTACCATAGTTAGAAGCCAAGTTATGATTCTTTTTTTGTTGACTTTGTACACATCAACAACAAAAGACTCAGTGACTTTGTACACATTTTTTTTCGTTTTTTCCTGTGGTCAACCATGCTGTATGAATACAGTGTATCGCTGTGGACTATGTTATCTACCATCGTACGTCGCCCATACAATTTATTTTATCATCTTACCATCCTATGAATTTTCGTTAAAATCTGAAATTATTGTATTGGGAGCTGTGATGATTTGGCATGGAATGACTAAAATTCGTTATTTCAAAATATGCTGATATTAAATGTATACAGAATTCCAAAATCAGGCAACGTGGAGTAAACATGGCTTTTCCTTCAAGAAACAAAATCGCCATGCTATGCAGTCGAAAGCTTCGAAACCCTGGCTCAAAATGTCGCGGCCTTACAAACCCAAACTCTAAGGCGGGGGGGCATAAGTTTTGTAGAATGTTATAAAAGTTATTATTTTTATAGATTAAAGACTCCACCTCTAGCGGCGCTTACTGAAGGTGATGTCACTCCAATTATAACTCCTGTACAAATGTGGACCAATCAAGGGAAACGAACAAATATCTCTCCTCGCTCCTTTCGCCAACATACAGCAAATCTACGGTGCTGCAAAAGGTGGTTTGGTCTTTTACACCACTCACTCATGCTATTCAACATTATGCTTCCAGCCAAGTTGAAACCGCAGCAACAGTCGCTCCCAAATGTGAATCTGTTTAAAAATAGCCCCGATAAGTTTTTACTGTTTGAAACAGTACTCACCAAATATACACATACATATGCATATCTACGGTATACGAATGTTCCATTTTATCTTAACATCAACGTTCAATACCATACAAAATTACTCTCACATGTTGTGAAAATACAGCTGTAAACAGAAAAATCCTTCTCAACCGGGACTCGAACCCAGATCTACCAGCTGTTGGTTACAGATTTCATCATTACTATCACTGCACGGCAATCCAGGATCGAGTTCTGGTCGTGACAATGGCCATACAATGATGTACTGTAATTTCCAATAGAACCATACCTCTCCATTCTGACGCCGTACATACGCCTGGGTTTAATTCAATTAGCATACTCTCATGTGAGTTCGATGACGGAGTAGCAACGATTACTTCATCACCTTCAGCTACCGCAACCGATCTACCTACTACTGTGGGTACACAAGCATTTTTGTCTCCGGTTGCTGCAATATCGTTGCTACAAGATGCTTCGCTACCTGCAAAAGACTTTTAAAATGTTAACATATACATATTTGCATGCATACATCAAACGCAATATAAATTAAGTTTAATCCGAATTTATCTTTCAAAGAGAAACGGGGAAAATACTGAAGCACGATTGTTCATTGAGTTATGCGACTTTGCACACGACGAACATACAGTAAGTATTGCTGTAATTTAAATAATATTGCAATTCTGACTAAATTTGAGTTAGATTCTTTAAAATGTCCTTTAAACAAGTTAGATTTCAAATGTACGATTCAAATGTTATGCATGCCGTATGTATTAGCTCAATGTTGCCACAATGTATGACTTTGTAACATTTAGAAACTTCCAAATTCTATTTTCTATGAATCTTAGTGTACCCTACGATTATGGTAAACTTCTTTCATGCGTAAAATACATACAGTGTTAATTTCTAAGTTAAGCACCTGATGATAAGGGTTCCTTTATGATGGGTATCCTGGACCAAAGGTGCCTGGGTAAGGTTCACCAATGCTAGTTTGCCATTGCCTTCCATCGGATGGCAAAGATGTCCTAAGAACTGGACCTAGATGCAGCTCCTGCAGTGTCCAACAGGAAATGCCTGTCGCTGACTTCCAAACGAACTTTCTCCGTAGTACGGACGTGAAGTCACCTCGGAGCATCTGATATGTTTGAGCAGAATTGAATGTAAAAATACATTTGAACTAATTCTTAAAACTACTACCATTGTTACGACGCCCACGGTTTTGTGGTTAGAGCGTTGGACTCATGTCCTCGTGGTTCTGGGTTTAATTCCCGGCTGGAGTCCTACTTTTCGGCGTCCGCGTTGGACTCATGTCCTCGTGGTTCTGGGTTTAATTCCCGGCTGGAGTCCTACTTTTCGGCGTCCACCCAGCGTCGTGAGGCAAACTGGCGAATCACGTGAATAAAGATGTGAGGGCCACTTGGTATAGTAAGCTCCTGATTCGCCTGTTGGCGGGCAGTGACGCTTCCGGCTGACCACTGCTCCGTTACTAAGGTGGATGTAGTTCCACCAATCGCTAACAGAAGGCGTGAGGGGCTCAGTGCCTATCATTAATATTATTAATGCAATTATTAATATTATTAATAATTGCTCAGTGCTCAGTGCAATTATTAATATTATTATTACTACCATTGTTATTTGGTTGGATTAGTATTATATTGGATAAATATACAAGTGAGAATGGTTTCTGAGGACAGAAAACTTTATTACATTAAAGCAAACACAGAGTTTGTTTAAAAACAATCTCAACTCGTATTTCTCCGAAGGTATTTACACGTTAGTTGGTGACGCCTTGGTAGCCGTGTGGACTAGAGCGCTAACCCAGCAACTCGAAGGTTCCAGGTTCGAATCCCTGCTTGAGCGTGGATATTTGTGGTTGTCGATTTTAACTACAACGTGACGGATACTCGTGACCGGCCGAAGTGAAAAAAGAAAAACGTTACTAGCATGGGCCATACACAAAAATGAAGTTGGTTTACGTTACATGTGTTTAGTTTATATTTGATTATCAAAGACTCATTGAAAATGTATTTGGATACTATGGTCTACATTTTTGTACATTATTCTTCGTTCTAATTGTTTGTTGTCATTCGTACACCAACTGAAACAATTTCTGGACTTTTAAAATTATCACTCATTTGCACTGTATAAAATACAGAACAGTTTTAAATATCACAAAGGGCTTTCGTAACTACTTTCAAATTTGCACTCTCGAAGTTTTAAGTTACGATTATTTACTTTACGTGAAAAGCTTATTACTTTTCAAGTGCAAATATTCTGGCTCGAGCAATAATTTTAAGCGACGTACTCCTACCAAACACGATGACTAAGTGTATATATATCGTCGAGCAAACGTTATACGACGAACTCCTAGACAAATCTTCAAATAAGTACACCGAGGTAACAGCTCGAGATGTGAAGCGAGAACATCCGAAAAAAAGGAGGGAATCCAATCGGAGATCGGAAAGAGAGAGATTTCCTTACGGAGTCTGAAGCTGTTGACTGAGAAACGAGAACTCTAAAGACGACAGCCAATGACGAAAGAACACGAATAGTGGACAATCTGCACCTCAATTCAACTGCTAATATCTCTAGGTCGCAATTTACTTGTCGTACAAAACACTCAAGTGGGGAGGGGAAGGGGAAGAAATATGAAAACATAGATTATAGCACAAGTTGATTTAACGACCAAATTTTCAACAACGTAAAATCTCGGGCATTGAGGATGAACTGGGCTACAACACAGAACCACGCGTACACAAATTCGTAACATTATAGAAACATAAAACGGAAGAGGAAGATGGACATTTAACACAAACTTAACCTTGTGTTAACTTAACAAGCTTAACATTCGTCCTGAAGCAGTGGTCGGTCCCTACCAGCAATCGAGTCCGGACTCCGGAACGCCTTGATTCCAAAGCAGCGAGTATTACCACTCACTTACGTGGGACTACAAAGTATTTCACGCACAACTGAAATTGAATAATCTCTAATGTACTGATTTACGATTTCGAAATCGACATCTAAATGTGATCAAACTAACATATATTTCATTACTAACGGGCATGTACTCAATAATAGTTAACATCTGAATGCAGTTCTTATCAGTATTTCAAAACAAATGGTTACCATGAAAATTTACGTCCTACCAAACGAGCACACATTTTCTATGTTACGAAAAAAAAGCAGTATAGATGACAGTGAGATACAAAATAATTATCTACGGAACTTGAATATCATATGTTTTGAATACCTTTTGAAAATATACTTTTCGTTGGCACTGGATATTTCTTTTTAGTCAGCGTTCGTCTTTTTTTGATTGATTCTTGGTCAGAATTTGATCCGCTTTCATCAGAAAGCCACGAACATTTCCGTCCCTTCTTCCTCCTGCTTGGTCTAGTATTTACACGATTCATTCTCTGTCGTACAAAGATCGGATGTTTCTTCAGCACGGATTTCTTTACTTTTGACCTTATCATAATCTTCTGCAAAAAAATAATTAAATAAATAAATAAATGATGAAACTTGTTTAAGCTTTTGTGACTCAGGGCGTGAATAGCAGAGACCAAATAATAATACAGATATACACCACTTATCTATTTTCGCCTGCGCTAAAATTAATTAATGCTTAAGAGCACGTGATTTTGAATCCTGTCGTTTGGTGACTCTAGTTGCTACTAATGGAAAGAACCAGCGAATGAAAGTAGTAGCTAGTGTCACGTAGCGGAAATAGATAGGCGGATAAGTCTATCTTATTATAATATATAGTCTATGGTAATAGTAGAGGAGAAAATGCGGGAAAAAGTGACCGGACATTAATTTAATGGTACTACCACGGTATTGGTCTGAAGTCCCATTTTTTTTTACATATACACAAAATAAACAATTGTGATTAAAAACAATGTTGCCACCTTAGGTTACTTCGTTCATTCTACCTGTAAATTTCCTAAAATTCGGCCGTCGACTCTAAACTTCACTAGTAATTACTGATGCAAGAGGCACTGTTTATCTTAGGCCTGCTTCTTTCATAAAGGGTATTCGAAACAAGTAAGAGAAACGCAAGAAAGGCTACTGTGCAGTTTTTAGGGCATTTATTTATTATCGCCAGACCAGACCAAACTAAAAAAAAAAATGCCACCCAGTTTTTTTTATTATTATTTATTTGCTCAGCGACGGACCAAGCGCACTTCGAGGTAAGGTAAGTCAGGTTCGTTGTTTTTTTTCTTCTCCACAACAACTATTTAAATGAACTTGGAAGTTTGGTAAGTCAGGTTCGTTGTTTTTTTCCTTCTCCACAACGACTATTCAAGCGCACTTGGAGGTTAGGGAGAGTCGCCGTGGCTCAGGCGGTAGCGCGTCTGAATACGAATCCGGCGGCCCGGGTTCAAATCCCGGCCAGGAAGCTGGAGACTTTTCTTGCAGTATTTCCATGCATGGCGCTCCGAGATCCACTCAGCCTCCTATCAAATTGAGTACCAGAGTATCCAGTACCAGAGAAGGTAAAGGTGGTCGAGCGTGGGACTCAGGAAACCACCTCACTTCTTACCGTAGGTCAAGAAAATATGGAGCGCTATCTCCACATCCATCATGTTCCGTTCACGGCGCGTGCGTAGCGTACAGGAGATAGTTTTACTTTTTTCCTTGGAGGTTAGGTAAGTCAAGTTCGGCTTTTTTTACTAATGAAGCGCACTTCGAGATTAGGTAAATCAAAATCGGTCTTTTGTTTTTTCGCAGAGCGACAAAATACTGTTCTACCCGCAACCACTTGACAAGTATAACTCTACGCCAAATAGTTCCTTTCTCCACCACATGCAGTGCGTCTCAAAACGTCTACAAAAGTAACTACAAGATTATTATTCATTACCGCTGTTACCTACATTACACTTTCACTTGCATTTCATCACAATTGCCTCAACTCATCCTGTAAATTTGTTAAAATTGGTCCGGCGATAGTAAACTTAACCCGTTTTTTAGTCCATTCGTGATCTACATTTGTTTATGCAACAGGATAGGGTGGACAAGTTACCTAGATCCTGGCAGGCTTCGATCAACTGACTGACCACATCTAAAGTTTATCCCTGCAGATTCTGAAGAACATAGGGCGATTAGCAAACCCAAACCAAGAGATAGCGTAGGTGTATTAATTATCGGTCAAATTCAAGAGCTACTTTTTCTCCTACATGATGGTCCAAAGTCTTCATTTGCCCTTGGGGACTACAGGGAATTTAAAAGTACGCATTTCTCAGCTAAAATTGTACGGACACCATTCCACGACCAGTTATCCTTTCCCTCTTTTTTTAGTTTTGACTTAGCTTAATTTACGAACCAAACATACTGTTGACAATTAAGTGTTACTTTAGCTTACGTTGGGCGTGATTTTTCCGAACGAAATAAGGCCATCCACTTTCGTAAGGCTCTCCACATTCAAGTTATTTACATTGTACTGTTATGTTAGGTTAGGTCAGTTTAATTTGGTTCAGTTAACTGCGCAGTTGGATGCCATATACCGAAGTTGACCCATATAAGTCACAGATTCATAATCGCAACCATGTTAACGTTGTCATAGTAACACGATTATTTCTGAACCACTATTGATGTTTTGCCACAAAACATGGACAGTATGTCGAGTAAGGGTTAGCGAACGAAGATGGGTTAGAAACAGTCAGGTTAGATTTTTTCATTATATGCTATGGCCATTACCTTTAACATACACCGCTCCTGTGACTTCTCCATATATAGTTCCAAATGGAACGCTCAACGTATAATAAAGAGACGCCTAACATTGCTATATTTACCTATAACACTAGATTTTCAATCTCTTTTAAGTAACTACCACTTATTAATAAGGACATAACAATATATATGCGCCAATGGCTAACAATTTTACAAATAGACGTTACATTTTTCACTGTACGGTCAATTTAGACCTACTTCGATTCCAGTCGTCTTAGCAAAATAACATACGCACACAAAGCAACGTCCGCTTTGATGCAGACTTCATGCGTAATGAACATACAATGTGTGCAAATTGCATTAAATATGGTACACCTACTCCATATAACTTTACAAACTATCTATTTGAATCCTGATTTTACTTACCTCCTTTGTAGAGAATCCTACAGCGTTATTTCTCCCAGCTGTCTGTCGGGAGACCATGAAAAATTAATGCGCGCTGGAATTTCTTCTTATCTTTCACCATCGGTGGCCAGGTGAATTTCCAGCATGAATCCAGCACAGCGGGACAGTTGCTAACGACTCATCTTCCAAACAAACTACACAATATAAATTACACATATTGTTCGTAGTTCGTGTTTCTTCCACAAAGTACACACTTTATGCTTCTTCTGAACCGCCTTCTTAGTCAACAAATGAATATCGCAGTAACAGCGCGGTCTGCTGATATCCGCTGTTCACCCGACAATAACAAATGACAATCTGCGTAACGGCCGGGACGAGTTGGCGGCCCGCATGCCATTTTCCGCTCGGGCGGTATCCCGCCGTCGGACCGCTGGAGTGCATCGCATAATAGCCGCTATACCGGCAAACGACGAGCTCACGAAAACTAACCGCCAGTACATATCTACACTGGCGTTTATCGCTCTGTACCCGACTGCGGACCGAGAGCATCGGCGGCAAATTGTCAATGGGGTAGAGTCTAACTTCTTGACATCATTAACGAATATGAGTTTATGTTTTGAAGAGAGCAGGGAGAGAAGAGGTTATATGCATAAAATGTGATTTCTCGGTGCAGTTTCAAATTACACTATACGATTTGCTACCATGTGTTTCATATTATTAGCATCGCCATAACTTGAAGATTATTTGTACTTTTGTATTTAAACATTCTAAGGTATTCACTATCATATTGTAGTAGTGAAAATCGTTTTTCAAAGGCGCATATCAACTTCTTTCCTGAACTCTTTATAGGTCTATGCGTATCAAGATAAGTCTCAGCGTGCCCTGAAGGACTTGCAACATATGTTAGAAAGATATCGATTAATATAATATTTCTAATACCTCAAACTAATATATCACGAAGTGCTGTTATAGCAGAATGGCTGTCAAGTTTTGGTTAAGCAGTTATGTTTCGAAAAGAGTTCAGAAGAAGAAAATGATAAAAAAAAACAAAGATATAGATTCTAGATGATTTATTAAATATTATGATTCTAGTTGCTGCATTTCTATGGTTAATGGTTGTTTTAGGTCAAACTGGATTAGTTTGCTTATATTGGAATTCATTGGAATTCGGAAGATACAGATATGTTTAGAAGCAACATATTCTGGTAAGAATTATTGTCCGTTTTTATACATGTACATGTAAATTGTGGAGGTGTAATATTTTGGGACCTAGTTGCAATAACATAATGGAATTATGCCTTAATATGTTTTTGCGTATATGTGAAACTGATGCTTGAAGATCACATTAGTATTGATGGTTGTTGCATTTATTTGTGTTCTAAAGCAATCATGAAGATCTACTCTCGAAATGAACCTAAGTTCTTATTATGGGGAATCTGTTTTGGACATATGTTAACCTATTGGTTCGTTTGCAGTAGACGACCTATACTTTTGTCTTCTACTGTACCTGTTTGTATAGGACTGCGATACACTACTGGATGCTAGATATTTTAGGTTGTCATGCGAAATAACCATACATCTAGATTTATGAATTTCATTAACAAATATTGGAAATTATTACTTAACCTAACATATTACAACCTGTTTCATATGTATTTTTTTACTTTACTTGAAGTTCTGTTTGGAAACTAACTTCACTATTTCCTTCTTATAATACATT
>JAGDQP010040814.1:0-16079 GCA_022664845.1 Lepisma saccharinum | reverse complement strand
ATTATACTTTTATATCCGTTTTCTCATACTTAGTAATATTTATTTATGCTCTCGGCAATATATTTGCTCTTCATAATGCCACAAAAATGCGCTCTCCGTAAGCTGATATAAAAAATAAGTGTTCCAATTGTTCCTAAATAGTTCAACAGCAGTCGAATATGAATTGTCTTAAATATTTCCACACTGAGTTGCACAATACACTTAAATTGCAGCAGGGTACTGACTTGAACATTTTAAAATTTCCCAGCAAAGTACTACCAAAATAAGAACTGATAATTAACACCAAAATTTTGATAAATTGTTTTCGTTAAATCCCGACATTCTTTTTTCACGATTCTCTTTCCAATACCATGTTAGGGAAACCTCTGCCAGGTTGTTATAGAGTAACACGAACAAACTTATTTTTTAAAAGCTCTTACATGCTTATCATTGACGTAGCTACCAACAATTGAGAGCCCTCCCATATTACTCATATTTAGAGTTTCATCCGCTAATGCAGAAAAACATCTGCATATTCAGGCAACAAATTCTTTAATTGAAACTTGATGGCAGATTTCAATCATTTGACTTTAATAGTTAGACTCTTCTTCTCTCCTTAAAGCCGAACGCGGTAGGCATTAGACCAGCGTCTTCAAGGTCGTGGGTTCCAGTCATTGTTTACAAGAATTGCACTCACATAATCGTGACAGGCCGAAGTCAAAAGTTACTAACATGCACAATACAAAATAAAGTTTACCGAAAGTTCATCTTCTCCCCTTATGACTTGAAAGGTCATTAAATTTTACATTGCTCTGTATCTCAGAATAGCACCAAACCTTTCCAGTTTTGCGAAATTTATATTTTTCATTCATATCTAATGTAACCATGTTTCACTCATATCTAATGACTGTTAAAGTTATTTGTTCTCTGCGTACAAATTAACTGCTTCAATCATAGGTGCGAAATATTTAATATTTAAAATTTTCTCCGACCTACCCTCGTTGACACTATCAGTAACAGGAATTACAACATTTTTCATTAATCTTTTGAAATAGTTTTTCTACTGGCGATATCGATATGATTTTCACAGAAATTTGTTGTCTAAACATTTGGTCTGCTTTTTTAAGTTTCTGAATTTTATTTTACTGGTTGTTCTAAAGGTTATTTACCACATTCACCTAATTGTAAAACTACAACGCAGAATGTACAATGCGATCCTTTATGTATTTAGAATAAACAAACAATTACATCGAGACGGACGTAAGTCATAGTGCTGTTACTGTCATTACAATTGAGTTTGTTTTTAACTAACAATTATTTGCTTCCAAACATAACTTCTTCCGGAGTAGAGTCAAGGGTGGAATATATCCCCCCTTACCTACGCTATTGAGACCCATGTAATTTTCTTTAAAGTTAATTATTTATTTACTTAATGTTGATATTTTCTATGTAAGGAATTAACTAATATTGATAGAATCTTGTGAGAAGAACGGAACACGAAACAATTTTCGTGAAAGAAATATTACGAATTAATGTAAACTTGTTAGGCAATCTGTGTTGTGACTATGTCAACTATAAGCTTGAGGAACATCTGATTTAGCAGAGACAAGAGCAGGAGCAGAGATGCTTATCGAGCTATATAAGAGAAATTATATGCTTAAAAAGCATGTGCACTGAATATATTTTTTATGCAGAACTATTGTTCTGAATAACAAAAGGCTGCCTAAATAAATAAACATTTACTCTTCAGAGGAAGAGTTCCATATCTACATTAAAATTTAGATCTAGTTACTCAGAAGGTGACAGGAAAGAAGTACACTCGTCTACTGAAGAAAAGCCGAAAAAAAAAAGCCGTGCAACGCATAAACAAAACATTCCAATGGTCCGTCTGTTCGTCTTGGTATGCGCGATATTTCACAAAAGAAACAACCATTCCGCATGTCTAAAAAACAGCTTAATTGTCTATTATTTTGGATCATGAGTGTACTACATTATTATTTGTAGTGGATAAAAATTATAACAGATGCTTAGCAATGGCATAATGACATAACAATAGGTACAATCGCCGAAGGTATATTCTTATAATAGGAGCTTAGCCAGATGGAGAGTGGTACCAAAGACGTGTTCCCAACAGAAAGCAGGTATCGGGGTCGCGATGTCTCAGTGGTAGAGCGCTAACCTCTGCTGCGTTGGGTTTCCGGTTCGATCCTGACTCGTACTATGTGGGGTTTGTGGTGGACCGACACCGTGTACGGGGGTTTTCTTGGGGGTCTTTCGTTTCCTCCCACTTTCTTCATTCCACCATTTTTTTGATCATCATCCATCCGGCCTGAGTCAAAGTTGCCTGAAGGCCTTAAATAATATTCAAATTAAAACAAAAAAGCAGGTATGGGAGTAGCTAGGTCATGGAGGCAGGAAAAACACTAAATGAAGAAAAAAGTGGAGAGAAAGAGATGAAACTAGAAGTCGGTGAGAGGTTTTCTAAAGGTATAAAAGGGCGATGAATTAGCCGGCGAGGGCAGGGTACAAAGGTGAAATAAAAATGAATGTTGAAAGAAAAAGGGAAATAATAGTAAGAATTACTAAGAATATAAAAATAATTTTAAAAAATAAATGAAGGGAAAAGGAAGATGGAGTAACGGAAAAGAAGAAAAATGAATAAAAGAAGAACTGGGATCATGAATTATAGGCAGTTAGCGCCATGTTTATGGTTTGTGGATAGGATGGTAATGTATGTCTGTTCTCATGTGTTCCTAACTGTGGCAGACTAATCAGGATTGAGAATTTTCAGGATTCTGCTACGGAAAGTTTCGTGAAAAGTGGTAACACATCATGGTGGACGTGTCGAGCCACAAGTAGTTTCGGTGAAGCTTCATTACCTTTGGGTACTGGCAATAAATGCTTAAACCAGAATATATTCACATCTTTATTTTCCCAGAGATGATCCATTAATGTGTTCGGATCTAAAATCAACAAAAATACAAATAAGATAGCGGATTGACCAATGTAAGTGCTTCTCATGACTTCTATTACTATACAGAGTGTTTGCAACTAACAAGGACAAATTACCTCCATCAAAAACAAGGACTTGAGCACGCGATGTGGAAGCCTGGAATCTACGGTAAACATTCTTCAAGAGAATCTCACTCAGGCTCTTGCATCGCAACTTACGAACTCCTCAGCAAATAAAAAGACTTAAGAAACAGCAGCAGAAACATTAAGCGACATTACGGAAGAACTTAAGACGACACGCTGAGTCTGTCCTTTTCGTAGTTGACTCTAGCGCCACGTAGTAGCGACCCTTCAAGGGGTGTGTCTTGCCTGTCTATTTCGTACGTCAATCATTTTCTGTCTCTACTTATGAACGTACGTGACACAACACTGAACTTCAAGAAAATAGTTCCAAACTCAAACTTATTTTCCTCGCGATTCAGATATGCAATATATAAATAGAATTCTAAAAATATGCCATATAGTTGCTGGTCTTAACCAGGACCAGCAGAACGAAGAATTTCTGAAGACAACAGAGACACCGGTTTCCTAGAATCGGCATGCGACACCCGGTAAACAACCATCCCCACCAGCGCAAGAAGACGCAGAAATGTACGGAAAACAAAAAATAATCCCCTGTCCCTTTATTCAGAAGCCTAGTCAGCAAGTCGTTGCCCCCGTCGTGCGAAAAAGAGAGAGGTTAGAAGGTTTTTTTATGAACGACAAAAAAATAAGCCCTCTTTCCCTATCCCGCGAAGAATAGTCAAGTGACGTCACGCCAGAGCGAAGAAAATGCAGCCAGAGTTTTTCACTTGAGTGGAAAACAATGATGTTGAGTAGTGACAATTCGGTATTGACTTCAGTGTACGATATTTTGATGAACAAGACAAAAATAGTATAAAAATTATTAGCTACATAATAAACATTTGCTACCGAAGGAAATAATTGGGCAAAGAACAGATTTTCAATTTGTTTAGTAGCAATCCTTTTTCTCGTTGGTTCCTTTGTTCTGTTTATAAATCAAATCCTGAGAAATCTCGATGCTAGCAAAGATAATACGCCTACGATGATAGAGAGTCTGACTGGAAGGTTGCACAAATTGAAGATCATGGTAATGGTAACATTGAACACAATAGACAGTTAAGATAATGAATAATGTTTTATATTTAAAAATATTTTAAATAAGCTGATTGTTGAATTTTAAATCAGTTGATTGTTTGAAGTGAGACTGAATGTTTTTAATAATCATTGTTTTGTAATGTGATGAATTACATAAATATTAAAGTTATAGAGTTTATAAATATTGAAGTTTCGTTTGAAATAGTGTTATATCGATATAGTTATTATGTGATTGAGATCAACTACTTGTAAGAGTTGAATATGTGTAATAAATATTGGATCTTTGGTGGTCATCAACTCTGAAAAGAATTTACGGCTCTTAATGTTGGATTAGTTGATGTAGAGAAATATAACTAGATAGTAGGCTATCGGAGGATAACCCTGCATTTTTAGTGGCTTAGACGATGGCATCTGGAATATCATGTTTTGAGCAATTTGATACAGATCAAGGAGACATTAATCTGTACTTAGAGAGGTTTGAATCGTTTTGTGAGGCGTATAGTATCAGTGATTCGAAACAAGCCTGCACATTGATAGCGGTGATTGGTTCACAGATTTACGAAGCTTTACATCTAGCATGTGCTCCTGCTTCAGTGAAGTCCAAAAATTATCTTCAGTTGAAAGGTTTGCTGGTACAAATATATGGTAAGCAAGTAAATGAAACTGTGGCACGGTTTGACTTTCATCACTGTTGCCAAAAACCTTTTCAGTCAGTGAAGAAATACGTACGTGACATGAAACGCAGAATCGCGAATTGTCAGTATAAATCTTTTGCAGATATGATGATTCGCGACCAGTTGGTGTTTGGGGTAGCAAATGAAAATATTAGAAGAAGGTTACTATCGGAGCAGGCGCTTACATTGAATAGGGCGGTAAAGATCGCCTTGAGTATCGAGCAAGAAGTGAAAGATGATTTATCTTTGACATTTAGTTTGAATAGATCAGAAAGAAATCAGCAAGTGCAACGTCAGAAACGTCAATCTTTCAGATCTTCTCAACAGATTCGACCAGCTATGGAAGGGTTTCGACAAAGTTGTTTGCGTTGTTTGGGCATGCATGAATTTAGAAGATGTCCCGATATTAAGGCAAGGTGTTTACAATGTGGTGAGGTTGGTCATTATAGTAGATCTAGGGTTTGTCAGTCTAATGGTAAGGTAAATAAAGCAAGGATACACGAAGTATCGGAGACAGTTCATGAGGAGTTGGATCAGACATCAGTACGAGTAAATAATTTGGCAGTAAATGATTTGCTTTTAACAGATTCTTTAGATATGAGCTTTGTGGAGGAATCAATGGATGACATCCCAACAATGTATTTATTCTTTGATGATATTTTGTGCACGGAAATGATAGATACAGGGTCAAGGAATAATATCATGTCACAGGGTTTCGTACGTAGACATAACTTTACTATGAGTGACCCAGGACGGATAAATACATTACAACTGCTGAATGGAACTTGGTAAATGTATTAGGACTGGTGCATATGATGACAAGTTTTCAAAAGTCTAAATATAGAATTAAGTTTGTAGTAACTTTGGGTGATGCGGAGTATGTAATTATAGGAAGAGAAGGGCTCAATAGTTTGTCGCCAGGCTGGCACAAGCAATTATGTAAGCAAGAAGAGTCAGTCAGTACAAGTTTCGGTTGATGAACCAAATGAGTTATCCGGACGGTGTAGTCACTTGGAAGAGTCAAATACGGATGACGTAGCAGGTTTAACAAGACGTATACAAGATTTAGAATATAAATACGAAACTCCTCGGCATGTGTAACGGTTGTTGAATACAGTTGATAGGAAGGATTTGGCAAAGATTAGAGGATAAGAGCTTGAGTTTCATAGATCAAGTAGGTGATATAAATAATTCGAGCAAAGAAAGTTTAAAGTCTAATTGTTTCAAGGTGACAGAAGTTGTAATTGAAATGGATGAGGTATCTAAGGACGATACAAAAGAGCTAGGTAAACAGACTTGGAAGAATACTGTGAATTTTGAAGTAAACGAGAAAGAAATCGCGAAGCCTGTAGAAGATGTTCCTAAAGAGACTGATGTGGTCATGGTTAGCGCTGACGAGTTGTGAGCATGTCCGAAGTCTTCGAAAGAATATGAAGTTGTGGTGAACGATAAGACTGAAGATAATGCAGCTACTGATAAGAGTGAATCCAAACCTGGATTCCTTGCAAATTCAAACGAACCCGAAAAGGTAGAGAAGTCTGAAGAAGTCAATAATAAAGAAATGGAGAAACCTACTGAAAGTGAGAAACAACTAGAGAAATCAGTTGAAAGTGAGAAGAGAGAGAGAAATCCATGGAAAGCGAGAAGCAAGTAGATAAACTAGTTGAAAGTGGGGAGGAGGTGGTACTGGAGTTAGATCGGGGGTATAAGAAGAGTAATATGATTGTCTGAAAACAAAGCGAGTAGAAGGAAGAGGAAAAAGAAGTCAGGTACCGTGATAGCTGAGCAAGCAGAATTAGACGATTAATTAAGTTCTAAGGAACAGGTACAAAAGCAGGGACAACTGAGCTGAATTACGAATGAAGATTTGTTAGAAGGTCGAACAGAAGGTTTAGCGGATTGGTTGAAGCCTAGGAGTTTTATATATTGTGACTCGCTTTGCTTCGATGGGATCGGTGCCCCCAGGTCCCCGTGGAAGCTACGCTCCCAACTTTCGGGTTTTTGGGGCGCTGCGCCCCCATTATCGTAACCGGATTCCCTCTGGCGGACTGCGCCTCCATAGTACAAATATACTCCCCACAGAGCGGGTGCGCCAACATAGGGGAAGTTTGGCCCATTTTTTATAACCTACTCTTGCTCAAACACCATCATACAAAATTTCGTTTCTCTAGCTTCAGTGGTTTGAAAAATGTGTTTTGGGGAGGCCATTTTGGATTAAAGATGGCGAATTTTTAAATGTTATTTATATTGTCGGGACCTACTCGTGATGGTACACCTTCATATAAAATTTCATTTCCCTAGCTCGGTGTAGAAAATTGATTATTCGGTCCATTTTGGATCCAAGATGGAGTCCTTGGATATATTATGTAATATTATCGTAACCTACTAGTGATGTTGTACCTACATACCAAATTTCATTTCAATAGCCTCAGCCGTTTAGGTTGTGTATTCTATACAACAATGTATCTGGCGGCCATATTGGATCCAAGATGGCGACTTTTTCAAAATGTCGCAATTTTTCTTTACGTACTCATGGTCTTACACCTTCATACCAAATTTTGTGTTTCTAGCTATAGAAGTTTGGTCTGTAAATATCGATGATCAGTCAGTGAGTGACTATGGGGCTATATAGCATGTGGATTCGCTTTGCTTCGCTTGGGGCGCTACCCCCTTTATTTTAACCAAAATCTCTCTACGGAGCTGTATCACCATGGTGTCCATCTGCACCGTCCCACGGGGTGTTGCGCCCCAAAATGGGAGGTTTGCTCCATTTATTGTAACCTACTCTTGGTCATACACTTTCATACAAAATATCGTTTCTCCAACTTCAACGGTTTGTAAATTGGGTTTTTGGGCGGCCATTTAGGATTCAAGATGACGACTTTTTGAACGTTTTCTTATATTATCGTGACCTACTTTTGATGGTACACCTTCACGTAAAATTTCATTTATCTTGCTCAGTGTGGAAAATGGGGTTTTGGGCGGCCATTTTGAATCCAAGATGTCAACTTTTCCAAAATTTAATATTTTCTTAAACTACTGGTCATAATGCACCTTTTGCCAAATTTCGTATCTCTAGCTTAAACGGTGTGGAATTAGGGATTTTACGTAAGCATTTTGGATCCAAGATGGCGTTTTTGGATACATTATGTAACATTTTCGTAGCCTACATGTCATAGTGTATCTTCGTACCACATTTCATTTCAATAGTCCCAGCAGTTTAGGCTGTGTATTCTATATAACAATGAATTTGGCGGCCATTTTGGATCCAAGATGACGACTTTTTCAAAATATCGGATTTTTCCTTTACCTACTCATCGTCCTACACCTTCATACCAAATTTAGTGTTTCTAGCTCGAGAAGTTTGGCCTGTGAATATTGATGATCAGTGAGTGAGTGAGTGTCAGTGACCATGGGGCTATATAATGTGGACTCGCTTTGCTTCGCTTGGGGCGCTGCCCCCAGACCCCCGTGGGGTGTTGCGACTCCAACTTCATTAGTTTTGGGGGGCTGCGCCACCTTTATCATAACCAGTATCTCTCTGCAGGACTGCACTACCTTGGTGTCCATCTGAACCCTCTCAAGGGGGCATGCTCCCCCAAATAGGAGGTTTGCCCCATTTATTGTAACCTACTCTTGGTCACACATTTTCATACCAAATTTCGTTTCTCTAGCTCCAATTGTTTGGAATTTGGATTTTTGGGTGGCCATTTTGGACCCAAGATGATGACTTTTTAAACGTTTTCTTATATTGTCGTGACCTATTCGTGATGGTACATCTTCATATAAAATTTCATTTCCTATCTCGAACGGTGTGGAAAATGGTTTTTGGGCGGCTAGTTTGAATCCAAGGTAACTACTTTTACAAAATGTAATATTTTCCTAAACTTCTTGCGATTATACACCTTTATGTCAAATTTCGTATCTCTAGCTCAAATTGTGTGGAAAATGGAATTTTGGGTCGGCCATTTTCCATTCAAGATGGCGTCTTTGGATACATTGTGTAACATTTTAGTAACCTACTGGTGATGGACCTTTATACCAAATTTCGCTACAGTAGCCCCAGCGGTTTAGGCTCTCTATTCTATACAACAATAGGTTTGGCGGTAATTTTGGATCCAAGATGGTTACTTTTTCAACATTTTGTAATATTCTCCTAAGCTACCATTTATTATGTACATTCATACCAAATTTGGTGTTTCAAGTCTAGGTTAGGTGTTCAGTAGTTTGGGCTGTGAATATTGATAATCAGTGAGTGGGTGAGTGAGTCAGTCAGTGACCATGGGGTTTTATGTAATATGGACTCGCTTTGCTTTGCTGGGGGCGCTGTCCCCAGTCCCCGTGGGAGCTGAGCTCCCAACTTGGGAGTTTTTTGGGGGGCTACGTCCCCATTTAACGTAACCATACTCTCTCTGGCGGACTACGCCTCCATGGTACAAATAAACCCCAACGGGGGGCTGCGCTCCCACACGGGCGATTTGCCCCATTTTTTGTAACCTACTCGTCATGGTACACCATCATACCAAATTTCGTTTGTCTAGCTTTAGTGGTTTAGAAAAGTTTTTTTTCGGGCGGCCATTTTGGATTCAAGATAGCGACTTTTCTTAACGTTTTATTATATTGTCGCTATCTTGTATTCAAAATGGCTACCCAAAAAGTCATTTTCGACGCCATTCGAGCTAGAAAAATGAAATTTTATATGAAGGTGTACCTTCACGAGTAAGCTACGAGTTTTTTAATTTTTTAAGATATTTTCCTAAACTACTAGTGATAATACACCTTTATGCTAAATTTCTTATCTCTAGCTCAAACGGTGTGGAAAATAGATTTATAGGTCCATCATTTTCGATCCAAGATGGCGTCTTTGGATATATTGTATAATATTTTAGTAACCTACTAGTGACAGTGAACCTTCTTATCAAAATTTCACTTCAGTAGCACCAGCGGTTTAGGCTCTCTATTCTTTAACACAATGGGTTTGGCGGCCATTTTGGATCCAAGATGGTGATTTTTCAACATTTTTAAATATTTTCTTAACCTAATAGTTATCATGTACCTTCATACTAAATGTCGTGTCTCTATCTCAAACAGTGTTGAAAATGGATTTTTGAGGTCCGCCATTTTGTATCTAAGCTGGCGACATTTAGAACATTTGAAAATATTTTCGTAACCTAGTAGTGATGATGTACCTCCATACCAAATTTCATTTCTGTAGCCCCAGCCGTTTAGACTGTGTATTCTATACAACAATGGGTTTGGCGGCAATTTTGGATCCAAGATTGCAACTTTTTCAAAATGTCGAATGTTTTCCTTTTACCTACTCATGGTCCTACACCTTTATACCAAATTTGGTGTTTCTAGCTTCAGTAGTTTGGCCTGTGAATTTATATGGATGAGTGAGTCAGTGAATCAGTCAGGAACCATGGGGCTGTATAGTATGTGGATTAAAGTGGAGTAAGAGGGGGAGAAGTGCAAGGTTGCACGAACTGAAGGTCATGGTGACGTTGAACACAATAGACAGTTAAGATGTACTGTTAAATGAATAATGTTTTATATTTAAAAAGATTTTAAATAAGCTGATTGTAATTTTAAATCAGTTGATTGTTTAAAGTGAGCTTGAATGTTTTTAATAATCATTGTTTTGTAATGTGATGAATTACGTGTTATAGAGTTTATAAATATTGAAGTTTCGTTTGAAATAGTGTCATACCGGTATAGTTTTTATGTGATTGAGATCAACTACTTGTAAGAGTTGTATGTGTAATAAATATTGGATCTTTAGTGGTCATCATCTCTGAAAAGAATCTACGGCTCTTAATGTTTGATTAGTTGATATAGAGAGATATAATATAACTAGATAGAAGGCTATCGGAGGATAACCCTGCACTGACCCAGGGATTTTGCCAGTCATTCCATTATAGGTAGTGTCACCCCTCGCAGATTCTGAAGCACACATAATCAACGTTTTTTTATTAAATGTTAAACATCGATAGAAATAGAAAACCTGCAAATCTCTAGTTACACCCTCCCAATTTTGGCTTAAAATCCCCCCCTCCCCCAACTGAAATCCTGTCTTACTATTTTAAGATCTGGTTGAAATCTCTTTCACAGTTTCGAATTTCAAAATAGGCCTACATTAGTTCTGCTACTGAAAGTGCTGCTATAAATAATTCGGAATATAGTTTCATATCAATTGTCAACAACTTTCATACAATATAAGAGCAAGAACAAGACGATTACACAACAAAGTTTCAATATTTACTATGAATACACACGTGTTAATCTTTGTTCATTTTTTGAAGTTAGGAACATATTTTAATCTGTAACAGAATAAATATTTCACTTGAGTTTTTTCAATTAGAACGCTAGGTTTACTTATTATTATTATCCTTTTATTGCAGTTTTTAGACACACTTAAAACGAACACAACCTTGATGGGAAGGCGATAATGTAATTTTAATAAGAATAATGGGCTTTTCTGAAATAGGATATTTTTATTTAACTTGCATTCCTGAGCAATACGAGCACCTAAGATCTATAAATCTTACAGATGACGTTTTTCGTCGATAACTCCTCCTGGGGAAGGGAAAGGCAACGCCCAGGGACCCAGTCAATACCAACTGCCTTCACTTGATGAAACTGAGCAAGAAACTTCGGATATGACTGAGAATCTTACTAGTGTTAATTAGAATGTAATGGGTGGGACGACGCCAATAATTAAGAATATTAAAACCAAGTACTCTGATCAAACTTCTGTTAAGCAAGTTTTGGTTACTTATGTGTTGGATAAGGATGCACCAGATTGTGTGCTTGATGAGACAAAAGTGAAAACTGAAACAGGAAAAGTATTGCAAGCATTTATGTAGATTATGTATACACATCAGCTCTTACACAATGTTCGTTAATACGACAATATGGCCTTGTATCCATCTGGAATAAAGAAAAACACAGCTTTCTGACCAGGTCGATATTCTCTAATAACAAAAAAGAAATTAAAATGTAACAGTTTCGGAAGTATACCACTTCATCCCACAGACTGCACTCTACAACTGAACATAGAAAAATTACTTAAACAATAAAGAAAGGAGAACGTCTTTTACTTTCCACCAATCAGGGGTCAGTACTAATTAGTAATTACTAATTACAAGTTCACTTTTCTTCCCTTAGCGCTGCCCTCTTCTTAGGGGAGCACACCTGAAATTCACCTGTCAAATTTGATGAGCCACGAGATCAAACACAACTTTTATCTGATAAATGCCTGAAATTCCTTCTTATAAATAGCTTCTCACGAAAACAAGTCCCTCGTTATACCGGCTTAAACAAAAGAACTTAAAAAAAATGAATGATGAGCAAAAGGGAATTATATTGGAGAGAGAAATGGAAGATGGTGTGTTGAATTTCTTAAACAGGAAAATAACGAGAATAGGGGAAGGCAAGTTTGTAACGTCGTGGTTCCAGAAGGACTGTGCAGTAGGTGTATACTGCCATAGAAGTGACGTGTCGATGAGGGAACAAAACTGAATTTCATTGGGAATATGGAAGAAAGGATTGGTGTGATAAATACTGAACATGGTCAAAAGGAGAAAGACATTGAAAGATTATGGGAACAGCTGAAAGAGAATGGTTACGGTGACAAGGACAGGAAGAGGAGTAGGAGGAAAAGAAAGGATAACAAGAGAGAGGAAGCTAAGGATAAAGACAAAACGAAAGGATTGCACGACATTGAAATGCAGGGACGATCACAGAGAAGATCAGGAGAATTCTAAAGAGAGAAGGAATTACGACATACAGGAAAGGCGGCATAAAGATATTAGATATCGTTAGGAAAAAGAAGATGAGATCAACAGCGCACTCGTGACAAAGAGGGGTTATATATGGAGTGCCGTATGGGGTGTGTGATATGGTGTATGCGGGGGAAACCAAGAAGAGGCTGCAAGAAGGGATTAAAACAACATAAGGATGATGTCAGATTAAGGAGAGACACTAATGCTATTTTCAAGCACGTCAGTGAAACAGATCATAAAGTTAACTGGAAAGAGTCATCAGTAGTAAAGCATGAAAGTAGGCAATTAGTTAGGAAGCGGAAAGAAGCGAAAAGGATAAGAGAGGTGCCCGATAAGACTATGAACTGGAACAGTGAATATAGTATTAATGAAGAGTGGGAGGACATTTTGAAAAAGGAAGAAAGGAGGAGGAAAAAAGAACGATATGATGACGCTAACCGGGAATTCTTATAGTAGTTTCTTTGAGAGCATTAATTTTTATTTATTTATTTACTTCTTTATTTATATTTATAACTTTTATTTATTTATTTTGATTTAATTGTTATTTTATTTTATTTATTATTTACTTATTTCTGGTATTTTTTACTTTGTGGGAATACGAACTTTATAAAAGTATACTTATTGATTTTTAGTTCTTTTGTTTAAGCCGGTATAGCGAGGGACTTGTTTTTGTGAGAAGCTATTTATAAGAAGGAATTTCCGGCATTTATCAGATAAAAGTTGTATTTGATCTCGTGGCTCATCAAATTTAATAGGTGAATTGCAGGTGTGCTAGCCCGAGAAGAGAGCAGCGCTAGGAGAAGAAAAGGGAACTTTTACTTAGTTACGTAACCCCTGATTGGTGAAAAGTGAAAAACGATCTCCTTCCTTTATTGTTTAAGTAATTTTTCCATGTTCAGTTGTAAAGTGCAATCTGAAGAAGGAAGTGGTATATTTCCGAAACTGTTACATTTTCATTTCTTTTTGTTATTAAAGAATATCAATTTGTCAGAAAGCTGTGTTTTTCTTTATACAATGTTCCTGTAAATGACGTCCACATACAGGGAAGTTCCTTTTTTTATGGGAGAGGTCTAGGAGAATTTGGTTAGGATTTTGGAGAAGATATAATCTAATTGATAATTTGAAAAAAATCACTTGAGTAGTAGTTATTACTAATTTTCTATTTCTGCTACTTGATGGACCAGTGTGGTGAACTCTCCACCGAACTCTATCGTTCCAGCATTTTTTAGCTGCGCTAATTCTTTCTATACCACAACGTACTAAATGGTTAACATAGATGCAATGGCATTCATATAATTTTGCTGTATTGTATCTGATGGTCTACAATATCTCTTTCCTTGTATTACCAGTAATGTTAGTGTACGAATTTATTTAGTATTCTTGCTCAAATTGATTCTAGTCCTTCTGTATATGTCTCCTTTTCATTTCTGAGAAAATTCACACAAAATTCAGGAAATTAATTTGAGTATTACTCTACTGCTAGACGTTATTACCAGTTTATCTGCTACCTGATAACGAGATGTGAGTCATAAGAAGAAATCATTAGGATCCCAAGAGGAAAGAAATTAAACATTTGCGTTCACTAGTTCATGATTTCAGCTTTGAAAAATAAGGTTTTCCAAGCTTTAACTCTCACGAACAGCTAGTTATACACACGCATAATATCTTAAATATTGGCTTCGTTATAACTACGAAGGTGTGATGGAAATAAAAACAGCTAAAATCATTACTTTTTGACTGCCTTCCCTTCCTCTAAACGCTTTATATTGCGGAACTCAGTTCAAATGCATACAGTATTACATTTTAAAACTACGAAAATAAAGTATTGAATACGCGTACCTGTGACAGTTTGTCTGTAACGGAAAACTTATTCTCGGGATCGATGTATGCTACAAACATTCTCATAGGCATCTCTGCCTGGAAGATTAGAGGCTTGTTAAATCCACAAACTTCTAGCTGATTGAACTTTGATAGTGATGATGTTCCATGGCAACATAACCATGCTCTTAAAGGAGAGATTCTGCGGTTTTTGATAGACGAAAATTCCTCATCTCTCAAAGCATACAATAGATTCATTGCCTAGAAAGAAAAGACAATGAAACTCATTAAAAATAAGATAAACCGTTTTTACTTACATAATAATGTACGAAACAGTAATTTATTTCATGCCAACGAACGAAGATCTCATCTCATCTATATGTTATCGAAACTAATGGGCTTTAAAACCAGAAAATGATCCTCATTTATTATATTTCTTATAGGATATTTACTGCAAATGACATATAACCAAAACGATTAGAGATTTGCTATGTTATCTAGTGATTTGCAAATTGCTTGCCACCTCTAAACGTCCTGAATTCTTATCTTAACTCCACCGAAAACTACTAATTGTCCTGTAGCGCATTGGTGTAAACTTGCTTTCTTATAATTGACCCTTCTTATATACTTTTCCATTTGTTATTGTTTGTTTTAACTGTAGGTCTCCAGCATATCAATGAACTCTTTTTTTCAGCTCCATGTATTTGTTAATACCAGTGTTAGTAAGAAGCTTTTCCTGCCTGATTGGGTTGGAAGAATTCTTATGTCTATCAACTGAATTGAATTTATTTTAAGGCCTTTAGGCAACTATGGCTCAGACCGTATGGATGATGATGGGATGAATTGGTGGAATGAAGAAAGTGGGAGGAAACGGGAGCAACCCGAGAAAACCCACGCACACGGTGTTTCTCCATCACAAAGCCCACATGGCATGAGCAGGGATCGATCCGACGACCTCTAGCACCAGAGGTGAGCGCTCTATTAACTGAGCCACCGTGACCCCTTATGTTTATCAACTTCATATATATAGTGAGTAATTAACTTAACGATATACAAAGTAAATATACATATTCATATTTCAATGTACACCTACTAAAAAGCAACACATTTGAAAAGCGGCATTATTATGCAGAAGACTGAAATTTCAAACTTCTTACGTTACTGGTGCTGTCTCCAATCCTTCAATAAACAAATACTAAAATCCTACGTTCCGTAAGTAGTAACATAGACTAAATTATTTAGTCTATAATAGTACCCACTTATATCACCAGGGGAAATAAACATCTAAGAAAAATTGAGAAATATAGTAAAGCAGAAAAAGTATCAGAAAAGAAATAAAGCAGGAAGTAAGTTAAAACAGCCACACTCACTACATCAAATGCTGATTCATAACTATTGTCTTGTCAATGGTGCCGCAACCTAATGAACATATTGAAAAACACTGGATGAAATTCTTAGCTTTAATGCGCGGACCATCAGGGATAATACGTGATAGGACTAAGTTTAAAATAGTATCTAAACCACTGTATTAACGTTAGTAGTATACATACAATTTATATGATACTTTAACATCAACTATTATCACTCACCTTAAGGTAAGTTTTCTTTTAATGTCGTCCTCTTAAGTACCAGGTGTATGCATAAGTTTTGGCCGGGTTTTTGGTAAAGAAAACACGTAATTTTCAAGGGAAATTAATTTTGTTTTATTCAAAAT
>JAGDQP010040813.1:0-17147 GCA_022664845.1 Lepisma saccharinum | reverse complement strand
GAGATAAAATCAAAATGTCACTTTTCTGATGATAGCACTCACCCCAGACCATATAGACGGTCGAAACGTGTGGAATTTTAATCTACGCTTCTTTTTCACGCAATGTATCGCACGTCAAAAAAGGCGAAAAGGTGCAATCGTTATGACATTTTTAGCCGAAACACGGAATGTTTACAAATAATCGAAAAGAGTGTCTCTCATTCTGTCTATCGTTTTGTTTTTGCGCCAAATTGTTGGTACCAGGAGATTTTGTGGATCAATTGCGGGCCCTAACAAGTTGGAATATGAATGATTATTTTGGGTAGAAGTTACTGTTTTTTTAGATACGGAGCCTGCCATGGTCCAATATCGACCTTTTGTATGAAGACTATGCACTTTTTTAATTACCAGCCTTTCAAAATAAGTGATATCAGTATGAAACCCCTTCTGGTTAAAGGGAAGAGTGGCCCAAGAATTATTCTTGCAAAAAAGCGATATCCATTTTGCGAGTGATTTTTTTGTGTCAGTAAAAAGAGGTATACCTAGTCTTTCAAAGCATGCGGGACATATAGGATTTGTGAGAGGCATATTGCGCTATTAGAGCTTAACACTTTAATCCATTGCAATCCGACACCGGAAAATTAAGGCAGAACTAAATCACTTGAAATGTAGCTGCTTCAGATGTATGAGACCTATTTCACAGCTTTTCAAAAACTGAACATTTCCTGAATCATTGTCTTTTGACTCTTGATTCTTCGTACTTTGGCTCGTGTATATTTTATTTGCGAAACTATAAATTAGTAGCTTCTAAGGTATGTCAAATTATTTGTTAAAGCATCTAAGAGAAACTGCATATGTTGCCAAACCACAACTACATTTATGTGCGTGGTCAGTCGGTTAAGAATTGGCCTAAAAGTGAAATTTTGGGTGTGGATATTTTAGTTCTTCTTGCCAACACCCGTTCGGGTTTGTTTCCCTACTCGCGGGAAAATTCTCCACACGTCCTTGATATATTTTATTCTAAGGCCAATCGTTTTATAACTATGTTGTTTGATATGTTATGATTATGATCCCAAACTATACGTTTCACACATTCTTGTTGATTTATTTGGCGATACTCTACGCTGAAACGTTTAACTCAAGCATCTTCCATATTCTTCTGGGCTTACCCTAAATCACTAAGTGTAGAAAAGGTCCTGCTCCTCCGTTTGTATGGCAAACCACATAAGTGGCATAACAAAGTATCTATATTTATTTCATCCTTTAAAGATGTCATATTAAGAGCAATTCACTAAATTTTACTCAAAACGCAAATCTTTCCCTACTAAATAAACTCGTATTATCAAACTACTACAATCAGTGCCTTTTAAACTGACTCCCAGGATCGTAGTACTGATTCCCCTTACTTGACCAATAAAATGAATGGTCAGGAATAGTGATTGTAACGTTTGAAATTACTTTCGTCCGTATGAGACATAATATTGAGTACAAGAATTTCATATAAAACCAATGATGCTTATAAATACAACTAGACAACTGATTCACAACATATGTATGTGCGAACAAATTTTATGCCAAATTTTGCTTGAATTGACAAACAGCAAATAAGTTGAAACGTTTACGCATAGCAGGGTAGAGCTGTTGGATGTAACATAGACTTTTGTTCTATCAACCTAACTCATTGTTTAAGAGAACCTCTCTCACGAGAAGAGTACGAAGCATAAATTATTGATCTACAGGTTTTGTAGCGCATTTATTTCTAGAAATTTCTTAATTAAGAGGATATTTGTCACAGTATCCTCAAACCTAGTGCAAATACGCATCAGGAACACATAGGAAAACTTTGTTTCTTAAATAAACACACTTATAAAAGAATCCCACAAAGACCGTTGTCCGTGCATTCGCCTCAAATTTAGTGTTTATTTCTGCTAGGCATAACTTTCACTACACCTGTCTCTTTATCTGTGTTACCGCCAGAAACGAAATTACGGCTCTGACCACCACAATGTTGTATACAGCACCTGACTTGGTGTATGCGTATCGAATGACTAGAATGTTTGTTTTGGTAATACAACTTAAATCAAACAACGCAAATTGCGGTTTTGTACCTAAAAATTAGAACCTAGTGGGCTATTTTCCATCATCATCCGTTTCCGTACACTGCTCCGGCCTGAGATTGATATGAATTAAGACCACACATATTATTCAATATTCGTAACTTAGATAATCTACGTTTATGTAAATCTAAATTATTATTTTTAGATTGTTGTAGGCAGTTTCACTATATATCCATATTATGTTACGCGCCCCATAAAATTACACAAATGCTTTTTCTCTATAACTTTTTAGTTCGCTTATTTTTTTTAAAAAAAATCTGCATTTTCTTATATATTTTCACTGTCTGAAGCAAAATCAAAATCGATTATAGGAGTCAATGTACTGGTAACAATAATATGGAAAGGAGAGGGATCGAGACAGAAAGGTCTTGAATGTACTGAATCACGGAATCAAATTTTGCATTATTATATCATACAACATTATATTTTATATTATTGAAATAGGTGATAGATATTATATGTATAGTACTAATGCATTAAAATATATTAATGAAGTTATTCTTTTTAACCGAGAAAAGGGTAATTTGTACTTACTTTGATGTTGTTCACCTCTAAAATAATACATGCGTGTTCCATTTTCCAATTTATATTTATACGATTTTGTACGAAGCGAAAGCTGAAGAAAAGATTACAATTAACAAGTACCGAAACATTATCGTTGATATGATTTCAGAGAAACTGAGGATTTCCTGTTTCACTGCAGATTATTTTCTTGCTATTCCTATTGCACTTTGTTTACTTTCAAGAGTGCTGGCTAATATATTCTTTTGAATGCAGTTCAAACATTTATTGTTTTATTACAGTCAAAGCAATAAACAAAGTATATTGTAGAAGACATCTGCGTGATTACCAAGTAGATAATAACAAATAACCAATTCACAAGAATGACACATGAAGATATTACAATGGAGAACAACATATTTTTGTTCCATGCTACAGGTTTCCCCTATACTGTTATATTCAGCTTATTTATCGTTATTTATCATTCGATGCAGAGATATCAAATCAATCACGTCTCGGTAACCAGCAGAACGGCAAATGCAGAAAGAATACTCTTTTCGGTTTAAAAAGCATTTCCAGAAGTAGAACAGAAGTTAAATTCCCTTCATGTAGTCGCTGTTTTAAGAAAATTGCGTGTGGACACCACTTAAAGCATTATTTTTCTCTGTCATAGACATTAATAATTTAAATTCTTCAGTTAAAGTAATATTACTAAACACTATAATCCATTAACATATATCTGTTTATCTTAATTAATAATCAACATTTCCTGATCTGCATATTCTATCAAATATATTATTATAAAACAAATAATAATTAGGCATTAAACAATCACGAAGAATGCTATTTTTTCGAGTGACGCTAAGAAGCGAGTCTGTTAGCGGCACTCACATATATACAGCTAATGTCGGATCCAGCGAACTATAAATCCGATTTTAATGTTGGATCGTGCATGTGAAAGCTTTTAAACATACTAAGACACAGCAAATATCGATCGGTACAATTGGACCCCTAGTGAGGTGCGAACATATTCCAATATTTCATATTTCTGGTGATAGTACTAACCCCTGACCATATAAGCGGCCGCAACTTCCATGGTCGTAATCTACGCGTCCAAACTTTTCAAACGATGTATCATATATCTATATCAGGGAAAGGGTTCAAAAGTTGTGACATTTCTAGCCCAAACACAGAATTTTCACAAATGATAAAAAAGTGTCTTTGTTATTTTAACTTTGCTTTTGCTTTATCAAAAAGAAAAAGAAAGGTTGGTATTGGGGCTTTGGGGGGTCAATTGCGAGCCTGATAGAGACAAATTGATGCTTATTTTTTTATAGGGTAACTCGATCTTTTCGAGATACAGAGCCCATCATTGTCCCAGATCGACCTTTTGTTTGAAGACTAGGAACATTTTTTAATAACCAGCCTTACAAGATAGGTAATATCAGCACAAGAACCCTTTCGGGGTAAAGGGAAGGGTGACGCAAGAATTCTACTCACAAAGGAAGTGATAGCCACTTTGCGAGTCATTCTTTTCGTGTCACTATTTCGGAATTGACGATACTAAGACTATTAATTTTATTAATCTTGTAAGAAATGAAACAATTCCGCCATAGTGACAGAAATAAAATCACTCTTAAAATGGCTATTACTTCCTTTGTGAGTAGAATTATTTTGCCAACCTTCCCTTTACATCGAAGGGGATTTTGTAGTTATATATTATGAAGTATATACACCAGTTCTCGGCATGTTAAGGTGTGTTTTTCGGAAAGTGTTTTCTGTGGATCTATGTGTAAGAAATAACCCTACTTTTTCACTTCATTGGCAACTTCAGCTTCCGTGCGCTAACGTAACAGCATACATATAATCGATAATTAATTTGAATTATAGTGATACATGTTCGTTTTCTACAACCCTAATTTTGCTCCACTAGTCATAACCCTAAATTTTGCTGGCCACCTACAGTCGTCACACCAATGCATCAGTAGTCCTCACCCAATGTACTGGAAATAATTACTTGGGAATTATGTATGGAATCCTCTTTTTCACCTGTCCAAAATAAAGTGTACTTGAAATGCAAGAGGCACAGAGGGCTTGCTAGAAAGTTATTATTATTCTAAAAACTTGAGCTGACTTCCGGTGGAATATGTAAGAATTTAAATTTTCAATGTTTTTATGCATGATATTGAGGCATCTCAGTCTGAGTTGATTGGGGTAAGGTATTGGAAGGTAGTTGACCAGGGCCTATTCTGTGAGTATAATAACACCCTTGGCCTGGTGTGAACAAGGGGAACCACTGAAAAAATTCAGTAAGGATGAACGGCCGCTAGGGGTTCGTTTAAGGGAAGATTTTGTTAGATAGAGAGCTCCTTCGAGTGTTGGTTACATGGTCGTCTCATGTGGAACGAGATGGGATTTTATACTTCGTTGAAATCTGGTTGATGTCAAAACCCGATTTTCTATTTATTTAAATATTTCCAGTAGATAAATGAAAATAAGTCTTGGTCGTCTCCAACATCCTGCTTCCTCAAACGTCTTCAGCTTTCCATATCCGAAACATTTCTCAATAGTCAAAAAAGCATCACGTTTCTTACTTGAGGTCAATTCCGCGGTAACTGATACTACCAAGGCAAAATTTAAAGTTGAACTATGGCCCAGATAATTATTAATGTTAATTTTAAAGAATGCTGAATTGTTCATACATGGACAAGATTATATCAAAGTTGTTGTGCAGATGGCTGTGCAGGAGGTAAAATATGACCGTTTTCATGTCGCAGAAGAACGTACTTACAGTGGAAGCTTAACACAAAGCTTTTTCCTGCTAATTTCCTGTAGGTAAGTGAAGATTGCGCATGGTATTTATTAAGATAATGTTTGTGTTTACATTAATGTCATTGTGGTGCACATTGTGTAATAATAGGAGGAAAATTATAATATTGCATTTAGTCAAGTAGGCTGTTGTGTAAGTCACAACAAAACAAAAACAAGTTTGCAGGCACATTTCTTTTCCTGTCGTGTTATGTGCATTATGTTGTAATGCTCCCGCGTTAGCTAACTGCAGTAATAACTCAATGAATGTATTAGGCGCCATGTTTAGTCTAGGGGAATGAAAGATATGTATGATAAATGCAAAATTATGAGATACATGTATAAAGTGTACTTGACTTGAATATAAATGTTACAAATGAAAGAACACTTGGAATTTATGGTGAGGTCGGTATATGATGGGCGGGGATGTGGGAGAGGAGTCGTGCAGGGCCTATTGAGAAAGTACCACCTTGACATTTGGCTGAGATGAATGAGGAAAACTCCAGTCGGGATTGCCAGCTACATGTTTTAAACCCGCAACCTTCAGAATCGAAAGCCAGCACGCTACCACTCCGTCACGTTTCCTCGGTAGGATACATGCTTATATTCAAACGAAAATATGTAATACACAATAAAGTTTACTCTAAGGTTGTTATCAAATATAGATAAAATAGGACATGCCAGATACGTGACGCTCGTCTTTTCTATTGTATTTTCAGATATGCCTAGTTCAGCAGCAGAAAGGAAGCGAAAACAGATAGAGAAGTTGAAAAGAGAAGGGAAATATGAAGACTTTGAAAAGAAACAAAGCGAAAAGCAGAAAGAGGGAAGACAAAATAAAAATAATACAATGACTTTTGACGAGAAAGAAGATCACAAAAGAAAACGTAGGGAGGAACAAAGAAGATACAGGATGAACAACCGAAATATTCAGGATTTAGGAGCATCGTCAACAACTGAAACATAATCCAAGTAATGTTACAAGTCAAATCGTACCTTTGGGAAAGCCATCGCCAGAGCCAAAAGGGGACTTCCACAAAGTCCCAGAAAACGAATAGCTGTTGTAAAAAAAGCTTGCAGCGCAGTTTACTCCAGATGCAGTTATGACTTCTCCAGATCGACAGGTTGAACGTAATAAAGTTATTTCAGAGGAAGTTCAAAGTGTATTTAGCGATTTCTACAGTAGTGATAGAATCTCATACTATGCTCCAAGAGAACGAGATTATGTAATTATACGTAATAGTGGCGCGAAAAATAAGATTCTGAAGAGGTACCTAATTTTTAAGTTAGGAAAAGCATATGAGTTATTTAACAACAAAAACCCGAATGCGAAAGTACAATTGACAAGATTTTGTGAATTTCGTCCTCGAAATGTGTTTCTTAGAACCTAAACACCTTCCAATTTATGTATGTGCATCTACCATGAAAATATTCGCTTATTTCTTTGCTTTTTTCCGGAATAACCAAAAAGTGTTTCAACTTTCATTCCAAGTGGTGTGTGTGATGTGAGTTAAATGAAGTGTATGATGTCATTGGGCGAAAAATGTGGTGCGGACTTCGGATTCAATGCGTATATGGATGAAATCATTTCCGAAGATAGATCGGGTGGTGAAGTAATGTACGAACAATGGATGAAAATTGGCGATCAAGGAAGAATTACCGAAAGAAAATAAGTGATATCGTGGAGGAAACTCTGAATACGCTGCAAGAAAAAATGCCATAGTTTCTTCAACACTTTTATGTTTATAAAAATCAATCATCGTACTGAGAAAATTTGAAACAAAATCTGTTGCCAGGAATGATTTTGCAGCAAATTGATTTTAGTGAAAATTATTGCTTTCAGTACCAAGACGAGATACAAACCGCTCACTGGGTATCGCGCAGTTGTACTTATTACACTGCAATAATATATTTTCCTGGGGGAAATGAAACCACAGCTCATGATTCGTACGTTATTGTATCTGATTATATGCATCATTATAAGTTTGCAGTTACTTGTTTCAAGTCTATAATTATGGAAGATTTTAATGGGCATCATCCGGGGTTGCCAATCAACCATGTGCATTATCAATCGGATGGTGCTGCACAATATTTTAAGCAAAAGTATTCAATTTGCTCGATAACATTGCAGAAAGTCGAAATGTCTTGGCATTTTTCTGCTACGGCCCATGGCAAAGGTCCTATTGATGGTATTGTTCATCCGTGAAGAGACGTGTATAAGAAGCTACACGAGCCAGACAAATTGATATTCAATCTGCTGCAGAATTTCCTGAGAGCGCACGCAAGTTATGCCCGAACATTAATGTAATATACTGTAATGAAGAGAGTGTTACGTCAAGAATTCCTGAGCTGATGCGCCATTGGAAACCCCATAAGAAGGAAATATGTAATATTCCAGAAACACGCAACTACCACTATTTTCATTCTGTTTCCGCCTATAAAATTGAATGTGCCCTCATCTCAGCTACTACTTCACCGCGAAAGAAATTTGATTTCATTCAAGGACAGTTCATTTGCCTATCTGAAGAAAATCAAAGCTGCCAGGAAGTGAATGAAAATATCTCCACTGGAGACTGGGTAATGGTAGCCTTCACCGGAAAAAGAACTATAAAATATTTTGTTGGATGTGTGTTGAGAAAGAACCGGATTTCTATAATAGTGATAAAATCTCATACCATGCTTATGTAACATTTCTTCGCAATGAACATCAAACTAAATGCTTTAATTGGCCACAAAAGAAAGACGAGGCTTATGTTGCATTAACGGACATCAAGCAGAAATTAAGTGAACCAAGTGTCGATGAGAGACAAAAAATAGAATTCGACTACAACTTTGACAGTAATCTACTCGGATAAAAGAACGATGCCTGCTAACTTTCCTTCTATCTAAATCATCAGTGTCGCTATATCCTGCAACATATTTTGAAAGTGTAATTATTAATTAAACGAAGACATGATGTTAGACTTGTCGTGTAAGTCACAACTTTATGTCGTGTACGTCACACTATATTTGTGGCTTATATTTTAAAAGAAATATAAAAATTATAATAATTTTCTTTTAATCCAGTAACTTGGAATCTACTTAATATATGTAAAAGTTTCAGTTTCTTTGTAGCAATAGAACAGAATTTTCATATAATTAACAGTCATTCAAAACACGTGTTCACCTACTCTCGTGTAAGTCACGTATACATTTAGAGACTTGTTTCAGCCATTTTGTTCACACATTTAAATGCTGCAAATAAAAATGAATGAAGGACTTGTTGCCTCCTATTTATAACATAAAACTCGCCTATATAAATATTTTATAACTTTTCCAATACATAATATTTACTGCCGTCTGCCGTATATTGTCGTGTAAGTCACAAATGAAATTAACCTAGAATTGTTATACCCGTCGTAGGGGGAAGAAGTAGTCATAATAGGCACTTCAAAACTCGAAATAATCTAACTAATATCTACTAACGAAGGATTGCGCAGGATTCTAGAGGAAGGATACCACACTTTTTGAAAGCATGTCGTAAAAGTTCTGAATTATGGCTTTTGGGCAGCTAAGGCTCAGGCCGGCATAATATTTCATAAGTTAGAGTCAAGTAAAGCAAATCACTGTTACTACCGATATTCATTTTCTTCGTAAATACAGCAGATAATTATTGCAAAAGTAAGTGGCTTTTTTCGATGCTAGTGGAACCTAGCCCTTTCGGTCCAGACGGTAAACTAGCGGATTTATGATTTGCAACGGGCAGGTACCTACATGCGAACCCAGCAGGCGACCATCGTGACTGAGGTTTCAAGGATTTCCTTCAGTTTTACCAGACGAATGCCGTGATGGTATTTTGACCCTCCTGTGGCTTTGGGGGTTAATATGACCCTAAAGCTATATCTTCCTTAAGCAATTTCGTTGCCGAATGTTTTCGATGATAGATTATTTTAGTATTCTTTCTTTATAGTTTAGTTCCTTATATATTGTATATATAAAGAGTTCATTATTTTAAATAAAATTGTTAAATAGATAAGTAACACATCAGACCCTGGGGTCTATTTGACCCATATAAATATTATACGTTCCATAGATTTTATTTTAGTATTTGTACTTCTAGCCGATAGTTGGCGCTGTTGCGGCCACAATTCTGTAATACAATTTTCATCCATGATACACTGATCAAAAGAAGTGGAAATTTACACCTAAAACGAGAAATTTCATTTGCAATCGACAATATTTACTTCTATATTATTATTGTTCTTCAACGTTGGAAATTTATGACATTATTGTGATATCTCAGGAATAGCAATTGCATGTTGTGGCTAAAGTAAAAAGATGTTTCATACGGGTGAAATTGTTTGAAGATATTCGCGACTTAGTCATTCAGGAATAAATAAATGACTTTTCGCTACCATCCTCTAACCAACGATGAAGTGACCCAATTATTGTTCGAGAGAAGTGAGGGGAGTTCGGCTAATGAAGACGAATGTTCTACACAATCCGAAGAAGAAGACCACGTGTCCGAACCTAATGTTACATGTACCGATGAGGGTGACGATTGCACGTACCAGGAGAAGAAAGGAAATCAGCCGTGCTATACGAGACCCATAGCTTGAACCGCAATCTCAAGGAAAGAAAAAGGTGGAGCAACATTTTGAGACCTGCTCTGGACCAGCTCGTTATGTTCTCCTGCTAGTGGATGATACTGAACTGTCTGCTTTCCGACTGTTTTTTCACAAACGAAACGCTTTACCGTGAACTGCAACCGTGAAGACAGCGAGCAGTTTTCAGATCAATCTTCTGTTTTATTGGGGCCATTACGCTGGTGTCATACGTGCTCAAAGTCAGCAAGGCAGTTATTCTACTTTCAACAATGCACAATGATTCCTCTGTATCCTCAACAAAGCAGAATAAACCATAGACAATCTTGCAACACAATGCAACAAAAGGAAGTGTTGACATTGCTGACAAACTGACGGCAACATACACCACTATTCGATTGTCAAAGCGTTGATCCGTTCATTTGTTTCATAACACCCTTGATCTCATGTCCATCAATTCCTATACCATTTTTATTCGTTGTGAATCCTCACATTTACGGATAGCGACTGACCAAATGCCGAATCTTCAAGAATCTGGGGAAGCAGCTTACCGTCTGTAAGAGGTAAAAGCGTGCAGAGCAACCAGGTCTAAAGAAACCATTGTCGAGATTCTTGCTGCAACTGGAAGTCTGCCACCACAGCAAGCTCAAAATCGTTCAAGATGTAAATATTATGTTCAAAGCATAAAGACAGGAAATACAAATGCATCACCTATGGCAATTTCATCTGCATGGACCTACACTCAAAGCTGTTTTGCAATGATTGCACAGAATAACCTTGTGCAAGATATTGGATTGTTTTAGTTGTGCGATATATTTAATATCTATACATAAGGTACCAACCATGCAAGTAACTTATTTGTTCTTTTAGATATTTGTGGTTTGGGAACATACATTCGAATGTGTCTTCGTTATAAAGGCAAATTTCAGTAATTTTGAATGTATCTTGTAACTGGGACAATCATTGTTTGTGTCTTTGTATTTAAAATTAAATGCAACCTTCCAAAAATTTAAACGTATTTTAATCTGAGTTAAAGTAATATGTTGTCAATAAAACTTTAATCCTGGTCTGATCCTCAGATGCTAAAAGTGCGAGAAATACAAATCAATGAAAATTGTAACGTGTTTTACATAAGTAATTAATCAATATAATAATAATAATAATAATAATAATAATAATAATAATAATAATAATAATAATAATAATAATAATAATAATAATAAAGAAAATTAACTTATATAGATTAGATTAAGAAATATTTATATTATTTTTAATATTTAAATTTGAGATTTTTAATTAATTGGGGTCATATTGACCCCAGGGACGGGAGTGTATGTAGGCCTGCAAGGCCATAGGAGAGTTAAGTAAGGTTCTTGTCAATATCTGTACCTCAACAATCCCTACATGTGCCAAATATGTCATAATATATGGAATAAGTTTAAATTTAATTTTAAAAATGCCACCGGGGCATTTGATAGGATATCATCTAATGTTAGCTTCAAAATAATTTAAAATATAATGTTGGTTTGTTCACCAATGAGAAGGGATGACAAAATCAGATGAAATGTAATATTTTTAACGTGGACTTACCAGCATTGCGTCCATTGTACCAAATATTATTTTCTCAATTAGAAATATGTGTTATCGTGCTACCTAAAATATTAGTTCGTATGTTTGCATAAACAAACGAAAAAAACATTTAATTAAAATCATTAACTTTCTGTGTTACATTTACCTCTCATTCTAACCTGATTTGGTAATCCATTACTAATTTTATATCAACCCATGCCCTACAAACAATGTTAATTTGTCACTAATAACTAAAAAGGTACCAGAAAATATTTGTGTTACGTTACTTGAACTTGAATAAATTTACACTTCATTAGTTTTCTATTCTACCAAAACATTACAGACGAGAATCGATTTTTCCTAGCTGATGTGTCTGATTGTTTATTTTGTCCAAGCACATTCTATATATCTTGCGAGGAAACTACGGATCGCTAGAGATATATTCTTTTGAATTATTTAGTTTTTAAACTTTCAAATGATATTCTCAATGCTACTATTTGTTTTGAAACAGTAGTTTTTTATTAACTATCTGACAAAGATGAAGTCCATTGTATGTTCACGTATTCACAATTATTTCCATATGTTTAATATACCATATCGTTTTTTAAAGCTATTATTGCTGCATTGTAGAATGTTATAGCTGAGTAATGCAACGGCAAATATCATAATGTTGTAAAGCGAGTGTGCTTTCTTTCAAATGCAATTGTCCAGGGAAAATACGATTTGCAATTGAAACAAACCACAACAGAAATTACGTTTTCCCTAATCTATATAGAGAAATGTGTTAAATAACATACCAAAAGCTAACAAGGCTTAGATTACATAAACCGGCTCATATTTTTAAAAATAACGATCAAATAACGTCGCATTTATCTGATCAATACTTCCCTATACAAACATTTGGAGGAGTACAAAATAATTGATAGTTTCTTTTTCATTTTTAACACAGTTGATAGAAATGAAAATACAAAGTTCGTCAAATAGACAGTTAGTTAGGACTGAATATATATATAGTATATTCAGCTTCACATAACAAGTATTGTTGGATAATTATGGTTACATTAAAAAAAATATATAAATTCAATTCTGTGGTTGCAAGCAAGGGCCTGATAAGTAAGTTTTTTTTTGATTTGATAAAAACATGTTTAAAGATGTCACAAAATATCAATTTTTGTACATTATTATAATAGATTGAACAGAAAACCTATATTTTGGACCACCACTTATTTTTTTCCAAAAACATTTTTTTTTTAATTTTCTAGAGAGCATAGCAGTGCACTGCAAAAATTTTGGGAGATTGACTAACTTAAAAAAATATATATATATATAAAAATGTATTGCATGCGCCTACAGGATTATTATTACAATGATAAAGGAATATACTTTTAATGATATTTCTTTGTAGCTATTAATTAGAGCTCTGCTAGAATTTAGAAATCCGCAATACATGGTGCATAGAACATATGTTTTCAATTTAAATAAAAAACTATATATTGGCATATAAACACCAATGTAAACTTTTTAGATGAGGTGATCCGAAGTGACACTTTATTCAAAATTGAGGACCTCAATTACAAAATATACCAAGTCGATTTTTTTTCGTATTTTCTTTTTTTCTGTTCGGCGACATCTATATTCCAAGGGTTATCTACTTGCATAATAATACATCTTAAAAAAAATATCCGGTGGATTTGGGATGTTCTGCAATTCAGGTCTTCAATTGATGATACTTACAAATTTTCCTGGGGGTTCAGTTCCCGAAGAAAAACAAGAAGTTTTTTTTTATAGGAAAGCAAAAACATATCGTAATTATGAGTTAGTGCTCATAAATCAATATGCAATATTTGATGATGATTAATTCAATATTGCTAAACGTAAGTTGTATATTTCGTTATATTAAAAACGGTACAGTGCAGAAGGAACATAATTGTTTTCTGACATATGTAACTTCAAACTACATTTTGTAAACACGTGCAAGCATGTTAAATTCAATTAGACCTGAGTCAGCGGTATGACCGTTGATTTGTGGTGTGACTGCTAAGAGGGATTTAATCAAATGTTAACTTCTATATCAGTTTAGGACTAAATTTAAATACGAACTAATGCTAATGTTACAGTATAAAGATGACATAATTAAAGTTGATAATACTGCCGATATTATTTTCCGATCTGCTCTTTTACATATATCAGCGATCTTTATTGAAAACCATAATATACAATATGGACAGTAAAGTGGTCGACATTGAGTGTATAATAATGGTCACTGGTAACACCTACATAAATGTATTCGTGATAAAAGTAAGTGACAAAGATTTACATGATATTCATGCTGATACAATTTTTCTGCAGCTTTAAGTCAAACATTTTTATCATATTTACGTTTTGATGTCATATACGTACAAGGTTAAAAAATTATTTTAGCTAATGCACATCGCATTTTTTATTTTAACTTAAAATTATGCAAACATGCCTATTCGTTAACAGAAAATAATGACGTTTGATTTTGCCTCTAATATTAGATATTTCATTTTAAAAACGATCCTTGTACATTCACTAGTTTAAGCGTTATGTCTCATTAACTAAGTAAAGATGATACATTTAAGATTGTGGTGTTTAAAAAAAATGTGAAAAAGCTTTATATGTTCGGAATTATCTGTAGGTTGAAAATTGCAATATGTAGATCTTAATTCAGTCGGTTTCTTTTTGATATTTTAAATGTGTAGGTTTAGTCCATATTTTCTTAATTGTACTGTGCTACGAGCTTTGTGTTGCGAAACAAATTGATCAATTTTCTCCATGGTTAATATGTCAAGCGAAAAAATACTTTATTTGACGAAAAATGTCTATGTACGGTTGTAAAATGTTGTCAACCAGAGAGGACGAACAAAGGTTATTACAAAAATAGTTAAATATGTTGAAAAGTATTTACACGATCAATATAGACATTTTACTCGCAATTAAAAAATACATGTTATGTTCGGGAACTGTGATGTTAGTCAAGGGAAGTTGTCAATTCTTCAAGTTTTTTTTAACTGACAGTAAACCAGGTCTCTCACACTGTATGTTTGCAATTAATCCATTTCGTTTCTGATGCCATTGACCTTTACAAACGTTGAGAGAAGAAAATGGAAACATGTCGCTTAATTAATGAGCCACAGAATGTTGATGACAAGCTGACGTCGGAATACATATTTTTTTATATAAATAATATCATCTAATCACACTCGATTGGTCTAAAACGTACAGTTCGCTCAAATACATAATTAAGATGGTTTGAATGAATGTATTTTAATCAATAAATTATATGTTGTACAGCACAAATGAACATGTTTCTTTCGTTCTTTCGGAAACATAGGTATATTGTAACGTTTGGCTATTGACGTACAGTGGGCGAATAAAATGTCTGAAATGCTACAAGTAGTTGACCCAAAATACACCCGTGTTTTGTTTAGTCAGTTGTGGACTTGAAGGACATATATTTTCTATCTCCTTCTTTTCAGGAATACACTTATACAGTGATTGGAAAGCTTATATACGGAAATAAAAGCTCTTCCCTTCTTAAGACTTACTTCATCGACAAAGAGTAAAATTCCCAATTCAGGAAAGAAATCCAATAAATAATAATAATTGCAACCATTAAAGTTGCGAAAATTTAAAATGGACGCTTCAGTTAAAAGAGCAATAATACAATGCACACCAACATACGTTTTAAAAATATTATTTCTCGTTTAATTTTCGAAGTGGAGACCATCATTCAATAATGACGAAATGTATTCTAAATCGTCAACACAATGTCAACGTCGCTTGTGGAGTAACTCTGTAGTACCTAGCTGTTAATGGACTGAATCAAAATTTGGAACAGACTGGAAATATTTTTCCAGAGCGGGGGAAATCCCCCTTTACCAATCCAAGTGTAAACAGAATTAGTTAAGTCAGGAGAGTAATTCATCATGATTTTGACATTCTGTGACATACACGCGAAAGATATATATATATATATATATATATATATATATCCCTATCATTGCGACTGCGACTCACTTACATTTACTGTTCGCCGTCATTATGAGACCCCGGTGTTTCTGAGATCCGTATTCGGGTCTTACTTTAAAAGCCGTGTTATTCGTACTCTACAACGTCCAAGTACCTCAAAAAACTTCACTTGTAAAATAGGATCCGGGATTCCATTTGATATAAAAGTGCATACAAAATGTATAGCTTAAGTTCCTGCACATTCCGTGCATGGCGCTGGCCTCGCTAATCGTATAAAGATGTATAGCTTTTTTCACTCATACCATGCCTTTACTGGAATCCACATAGACGTTGGCAAACCTGACGCGTGATCTAACACACACTTAACTGCGCATGCGTTCATTTCTCCCACCAGTTCTTGCTGTCTTGTTCCTCACAACGTACAGAACTCACAGTGTCTATGTGTGTGTGCGTGTGTGTGTTTTGCACATACATATTGAAAACAGTGAAGGGCTCCTATTTGGACCACGAGAAGAGGGTTGGGTGATAAAAGAGCAAACTTGACCTTGGCGTTCCATTCGGAAAGGACGAAAGGTGATATGAACCAAGTTACGAAGCAACAGGGCAGAAACTAAGGTCACGAGGCCATCTTAAGTAGCTCTGTGTATTCTTATGAGTTTAGTGCAAGAACCCCTCGCAATCAAAAAAGAAATTGTAATAATTCTAAAAGTATAAATGATATGGAGAAACTGAAAACAGTTTTAGTATCAGAGACTCCGGGAGTTTTCAACCTCAAATATTGGTGGTCCTCCGTGAAGTTTTGGGTTTGACGCCCCCCCTTCCCCTATTCAAATAAAGTAGGGGTAGAAGAAAGGAAAAAGATTTGGATTCAGCGAGCTTCAAAATGGAAGTAAAGAACAATTTGGGGTGTAAGTTATAGGTCCCTTGAAACTTAAATAAGGGACTTTATATCCCGCTCCTGTCTGTCCGTCTGTCTGTCTGTCTGTCTGTCTGTTGCAAGAAATTATATCTCAGGAACCAGAAGACGTAGGAACTTGGTTGAGGTATCATTTGAAAGCTCTTGTTAATTCATTAGGAATGGCTATCTTACTTTTTGTATTAGTCACCCCATATAGGGTGAAACGGGGGATTGGGGTACAACTCAGACTCTTATATCTGGAACTAGAAGACTTAGGGACTTGCTTGACATGTCACTGGATGGCCCTCGTCAGTTCATTAGGATTGGCTCTTCTACTTTTTATTAGACACCCTATAGGGTGAAACGGGGGATTCGGGTAAAACTTATACTCCTATATCTCAGGAACTAGAAGACGTAGGGACTTGGTTAAGGTATTAGAAAAGTCTCGTCAGTTTATTAGAAGCGGGTTTCTAATTTTTTGGTTTCACAGCCCCAGGTGTGTAACGGGGGTGGCAAAGCTATACAATTCCACACGCGTCCATCGATGTACCCCAAACTAAGAATTGTCTTCCTTTGGCACTGGGCAAGGTCGCAAAGGTATTCCGGTTTCGACGTTGTTCTCCAGATATCAGTGCTGCCACTTTTTTCATTTTTTTAAAAAAATCCTTCTATACACTTCGACATAACCACACCAACTTG
>JAGDQP010040812.1:3525-17147 GCA_022664845.1 Lepisma saccharinum | reverse complement strand
TGCAGTTCATAATTAGATCAAATGAAAAACAAGCCATGAATACTTACGGTGGAAATAATGCTCCACATTCGTCCAACCAAGTGTCCATCAGATAGTCGTGGAAGGCCTCTTTGTTAGGAACATCGGGTGCGTTTTAATGAATGAACAGGAACGCATCGCTAACACTATCTAATGGGATGAGAGGAAGCGCTGCTGCACGCCGAACCCATTTTCTAACGTCTTCATTTTCTTTGTACTCACAAACTAGTCCCAGATCTTGCACTTTCCTCCATATACACTGAGTATAATGACAGGAGCAGCCCCTCACGCTTATGCTGGGAAAGAACAACGTAAGTGCATTTATTGCAGCCGTTTCAAAGTCTATAGTGACACATTTTAGTTCAAAGTCCATACCACTTTCTGATGCCTTTGCTTTTATCAGATTTAGCAAACGTAGGTATGTTTCCTGGTCTTTATTTTGCAGAAGCCAAAATAAGAGTGGAAACACCTGTGTTTGCCGTGAAAAGTGTATAACTGGGCGAAAGGACGCGGTGCAGACTTAAAAGTGCCATCCATCAGCACGTTCTCACTGTTACATAATATCTGCAAGTTTTCAACTGTACCAAAAACCGGAAAAGGAAACAAAAAACGCGTTAAAGAGGTAACTTTACATTTTCAGAAAGTCGTCCCTGCACACTAACTTCTAATATCTAATACACCAGTGATTGTATCTGATTATGCCTAAAACGATTTGTTACTCAAATTGAGCCAAACAGAGAAAATAATATACAGATGCTTATCAGAATAATGGAAACACCTGTAGTTGGCAACACGTCAGATGTATGGGTTGGCAGTGGTGTCGTGGCGACCGCAGCGCCGGACTGCTGGTGGTGGTGTGTTAGGTCGGTCTCCATACTACGTCAGGCGTCGTGGAACAGGAGTGTGCAGTGGCTGCAGCAGACGGAGGTAGTGTAAAATGGGAGACCTCTCAGAGTTTCAAAGAGGGCAAATTGTTGGTGCGCGGTTATGTGGAGTGAGTGTGACGGCAGTGGCTAGTGTGTTAGGTGTGTCGCCAGGGACAGTGTCGAAGGTGATGACGGCCTACACAACACACGGGAAAACCACATCGGGGAAGCGGAACAGTGGGCGGAAGAAAAGCATCAGTGACAGGGCACGCCGGGTATTAAAGCGCATTGTCACGCGGAACCGTCGTGCCACTGCGGCGCAAGTGACGGAGGAACTCAATCAGCACCTCCCCCAACCTGTTTCGACAATCACAGTCCGCCGCGAATTACATGACATGAACTTACGGGGTCGTGTTGCACGGGCCAAACCTCTCATCAGGGACCAGAACGCTTTAGCACGCCGCAAATGGTGCCGCGACCATGCAACTTGGACCGTTGACGACTGGAAACGTGTGGTATGGTCGGATGAGTCACCATTCACCCTATTCCAAACCACGGGCCGTGTTTATGTGTGGAGAACGCCCAAAGAAGCGTATGATCTGCAGTGTCTCCGCCCAACTGTGAAACATGGCGGCGGCACGGTGATGCTGTGGGCCGCAATATCATGGTTTTCATTGGGTCCTGTGGTCACACTTCGCGGACGCATCACTGCCAACGATTATGTCGCAATTTTAGGAGACCACTTGCATCCTATGGTCCGGATGTTGTTCCCGGACAATGACGCCATATTCCAGGATGATAATGCACCCATTCACACAGCTGGAGTTGTTGCAGCGTGGTTTGAGGAACATCGGGATGAAGTTCAACACCTCCCCTGGCCCGCCCAATCCCCAGATCTCAACATAATTGAACATCTGTGGTCCATCTTGGAAACACGACTCCGGCGACGATTTCCACCTCCATCCTCTCTCACAGAACTGGCCGATGCCTTGCACGAGGAATGGTGTAATATTCCACTTGCTACCATTCACGACCTCTATGCCTCCATCCCACGTCGCATCAAGGCTGTTCTGAAGGTGAAAGGTGGCCCGACACCATATTAATCTGGTAAGTTGCACTTTCGTTCAGGTGTTTCCATTATTCTGATAAGCATCTGTATATATTCAAAACTGAATGGATTGTAAGATAAATTAAAACCGGAATTAACGTGGGTGCAGCAGCTAAGTAAAAAATAAAAAGACAAAACTCACAAGAATACGGCTAGAGTCCTGCTGGTCGTCAATCAAGAGAAAATCTCTCCCATCACTTGTCTGCCGCCATCTTCCTTCTATGCTCAACTCCTCTATTGTCTTGGGTAGCGAGGGTAAGGATTTGTTTCGAGTCCTGTATAGAGCACTTTTAATACCAGAATAGGTAGACATTTCTGCCAATACTTCTTCAGAAATATTTCCTCTAGTCGTTTCTCGGCTGCAAGGAACAAAATAAACAATATTTAGATTGTAGGTTTAGGTGGTTCTGATGTAGCTGACAAAAAATCCCTAAATGCCAGTCAGATATAGTCACGCAGATAATTCCATCGGCCACGCAGGAATTTTCTGCGTGGCCGAAATTGACACTAAACCGGTTTAGGTGATAGTTAAATATAGAATTGCTGACCTTTCATGGCAAAGAGTATGCTACTGCTTCTGTCAAATACTATGCCAATATTACTACACTGATCCCCACCATTAACAAAAGTTGTTACATTTGTGGTTGACTTAACATAAACTTGTAGGCCTATATCAAGCTCCATCGAATAACTACACATCCTACTTTATACTTAACATACCTATATACTGCTGGTACAGAACAGGTGGGATTTCTTCTTTCATTTTGCTCACCAATATCTTACCTCGTTCCTTTGTAGTATTTGGCTCATGTGCATGCAGACCCGACCCGACGAACTAACAACAGTATCTTCCACTAGAACAATAGTAACCTTGCAACATTCAATGCACTTCCAATAGGTTTTACTACCACAAGCTCTATTAATACGGTAGATGTACTGTTCATAGCATATTAGCACAGTGTCTCAGATTACAATATTTTACAAGGACAATTACAAGTACCACATTCCAGCAAGTTGTAGAATCATTTCAACATTGACAACGAATGATTAAAATTTCTATGTCACAGTTTTGTAGTGCTGATGGTTAATAATTTAATACATAAATTCCCTCTTCAGTGTAGAAATTCCCTCCTTGCATCTTACCGCCATTTTAGGCAACATGGGATTAGGCGACATGGCAATTCCCATCCCGCCTAAAATGGCGGACATTCTTATCTTCGAGACATCAGTGGATTATCTTCGAGACATCAGTGGAACCGTTAGGCGAGATGGGATTAGGCGAAATAGGAGGACACCATATGGTCTGGGGTCAGTGCTATTATCAGGAATGTGAAATTCTTAATTTTTCTTTGAACTGGCCTAGGGGGTCCCAGGGAGGAGCTGCCGACCCATATTTGTGTGTGACTTTGTATAGCAAAGATGCAAGTTCACAAGCATCAAAATCGGGCTTTTAGTTCTCTATAGATCCGAAATTAGCCGTATACATAGAGTGCCGCTAACAGAGTCCTTTGTCAGCGTCCTCAAAGAACTACCGTTCTTCATGATCATTAGCTTTTACAAGGATAGCAATTTTAATAATTAGCAGCAGTTTCTCCAGTAGGCATCGTGGTATACACGTCGTTGTAAGAACTCGTTAAAAACATAGTGAAACGAGGCTTATAAAAAGTCAATCCGTGACAGAATATACCATTGATAAGAGATTAATGAAAATCAATTCATCGGAGATTTGAACTCTTCAAAATAGTGAATATTATATTTCTCTGTTATCAAATAACGTTACTCAATCATCACTTCACATACAAACAGAATGTTAGAAGGAATGTAATTTTCCACTAAATACAGTCTTCACTCTCACTGTATCAAATAAAATATCAAAACTTAATAAGAATTATACACCTGAACATTTTGCCTGACAGGCAATTTTTTTTATTGTACGTATTCGTCATTATCTATGAATCTAATTGTACAAAAATAAGGTTATCTAATTATTTTATACTATACTCATTAACTCATCGAAAATCTAAATTAAACATAAATATCGGCCTATAACGCTACTTCTAACGTATCTGTACGAAAATGTTACATTTCTCGATTAAGTTTTTGTCCATTCTTGAATGTTACTCAGTCGTATCGTAAATGTAGTATGCTCTAGCGGATTATCTTTCACTACATAATTTTCTGCATATCATACATTGAATCTGGGTAGCAATCAATTGAATCAGATTTAATTTTTGTGTGTAATAATAATCAATCAGCAACTGCCATCTTACTAAGAATATATAGAACAAGCATACAGTAAATATGAAATTAAAGTTATAAAACACAATAATAAATAAATTATTTGAAACATTTATTAGATTTTTAAAATATTTTATATCACTTGTTTATGCGGCATCTATTTCGAAAATTGTTAAATTCACCAGGTACGTGAAGTTGGCCCTACCACATAACACCAAAACCACTCCAGGATTTTGTGCATATACTATGCTAATTTGTGCACACTATCCATATTTTGTGCAGGCTCAGTTTAGAGCAGAAATCGAAAACAATGTGGTTGGGTCAACTTCACGCTGGCATAACAACAACAAGTTATCAGAATATAAACCACTCCAGTATTTTGTGTATATTTTATGCTAATTTGTGCACATTATCCATATTGTGTGCATGTCCCACTTAGCCCAGAAATCGAAAACAATGTGGTTTGGCCAACTTTACGCTGGCCCAACAACAACAAGTTATCGGAATAAAACACAATCCAGGATTTAGTACATATTTTGTGATAAGTTGTGCGTCCTATCCAGTATTTTGTGCACGCTCAGTTTAGCCCAGAAATCGAAAACAATGTGGTTGGGTTTAGCCTAGGGAAAAAGTGCCCGCTTTAACATCACGCTGGCCCAACCACAACAAGCTATCGGAATAAATAAATAATAATAATAAAAAAAACACACACACCAGAATTTTGTGCATATTTTGTGCTAACTTGCGCACACTATCCCATATTTTGTGCACGCTCGGTTTAGCCCAGAAATCGAGAAAATGTGGTTGGGTTTAGACCAGTAATAAAAAAGTGGTTAGTTCAACATCACGCTGGCCCAACCACAACAAGCTACCAGATTAGAAACCACACCAGGATTGAGTGCCTATTTGAGTACGTTACTTAAACCTTAAATTAATAAATGTTCATCACAATGATGTTCCCTTTTCTATTTGTTCCAGTAAGCATACCATCTGATTTTATGTAAATCAATGTAGGAAGAACTTCAATTGCTTGATATTCTCAAATATATGTTAAATATAATATTCAAAATACACCAAAAGCATTGTTCCTTTTCATCTAATATGAGAAATCATCTCATTTCTATAAAATAGTAAATGAGAAACTAGACTGTTCTTTCTTTTCGAATATATGACAAATATAAGGTACCTTTCACACGGAAGCACTATGGGTGCGTCATCATGTCATCGCGCAACTTCAAATAGAAAATGTCATATATGTAGTTCAGATAATATGTCTAAAATTGTGCATTTCCCATGTAAGAGGATGATACTTAGCAAACTTCTGTTTTAAGCGTTTAACCATCGTCAAAATGGTTTCCGAACTCCATGCTGTGAAATGGCCGCCATAATTGTTTGTTTATCTGTCATTGGAGAACTAACTGTCCTATCTCTTTTATTACTTTGCCAAATATTTGGTTTAATAGCATAAATCTCAGTTAGTTTGTTGTTTTTGACCAAATAGTTATTTTAAGCGTTATAGGCATGGGTTGAATGGTTTTCTCCCGCGTTTTAAAAGATGAGGACAGCAACGAGTTTTCTTATAACTTGAGAACTAATAAAGATATTTCAATGATTTATTTATTCCATTTTTACTGTTAATGGTATTGGATATATCAAGCTCTAAAGTCCATTTTCGCACACTTTTGGGCAGCCTATAACACTGAAACGAAGCATCTGTGCACCTTGGATAGTATGTCAGGATTCTCGTTTGGTGTTTTTGTGGATGTTGTTTTTGCAACACCCTGTATATACTGAAAATCTTGAATCGCTATCTCCCCCGTGAGACATTTTTAATGAAGTGGAAAAGCAAAATTCAGGAAGAAAATAGCAAAATTTGTAGGTTTATGTAAAATCAACAAAAAGTATGTAACTTAGAGCGAAATATGTAAAGATTTGTAAAATAAAATCCAAATATAATGATGCTACTGTTACAATTCATGAACATATCTACCTAGGTACTTTCTAGAGTTCTACATAACTACAAATAGAATATTTAATTGCATAAAAATCCTAGCTGTACTGATAAGCCAAGGTGAAACGGAAAGTAAATCATTTCCTTTTAACTTGTTTTCCAGTAAATGTAACGGCCTAAATAATTAGAATTGTATGTTTTGGGCTCGAGAACGTCTACGTGCTGCAGATGTACAATTTCGATTCTTAGAAATATCAAATGGTATCGTCTGTGCTATGTGATACTTAGTTCTCATGTGTTAGTTATTTTAGAATAAAAATAGACCTCGTGAATACTGGAAAATACTGGAACTACTGGAAAATACACACAGTGAAAGAAAGCCAGGAAATTCTATTGAAAGAAATGAGAAGTTAATTTTAAATATTGATTCTACAAGAAGTATAAAATATTCTGTATAATAAATGGTTTGACCCAAAAACTTGTTTGAAACTTTTTTTTTTGTGGGGAATTAAATGATGTACAATTTACGATATCACAATAGAATAATTCCCCCCAAAAAGTTATAGTTCACTGAATTTGGCTGCTACATTCCAATATAGTGTTCAGAGAGCGTGCTGCTAACGCTGAGAACGCCTAAAATAATTAATTTGTTATAATTTACATTTAGAGACTTAAATGATGAACAATTTAAAACGGAAAATTAGAGTAGGACCATTTAGTCAAAAGGTATATTTCCATATCTTTATAGGACCATTTACCCAGTGTGCATGCTGCCAATACATATAACGTCTAAAATAATTAGGCAGTTATAATTTACTTTTAAGGAATTAAATTATGAAAAACGTAAGAAAAAGAAAGTTACAACAGGACCATTCACTCAAAATGTGTAGTCAAACAACTTATTTTGGTAGCTCATAATTCATGTTACCAATGCACAGTGGACAAAATTGGCAATCTAGCCAGAATAAAGTAAGAAAACTGTTTATAATTCGAACGTGATACAACTATTGGAGGGCTCTTTATGTTTTCAATACCCTTGGTCACGAAAAATAAACAAAGGGAAGATTAAAACCCTCCAATGTTGACCTTTCTGTTTGAAAGTTTTGTATACTTTTCCCACCTGCGTTTCAATGTTCGTGTTCAACTGTATGTGGTGTTCGAAGCTATGTAAAACAATACATTTTCTAGCGTTATTATTTCTCATACATATATTTACTTTAAATTTAGTTCATATACGGAGGATCACACTTGGCTTAATGTCTATAACATATATCCGCTTAGTATGCTGTGAAATAAATTTGCAAAACGAAACTTCTCTGAATTCACACAGAGCTATAATTCGCATGGCACTGTGAATGATACAAAATTGTTTCACTGAATTCTTCGTCTTCAAGTTGACAAAGTAAATATTTTCTCCTAAGTGCTCCCTTTTCTGATTTTCTTTGGAGATGCAGCAATCTGCACCAGTTTTGATGGCCTCATTCGCGCTACGCGAGTTGTTCAACCCGCAACAGAACATAGAAACGAAGGATACACTTATGTCTTCAAGACTCTCGAAATAGTCGCCTCAGTAGCTCACAAAGGTTGAAAATACGTGGATTAAACGCTAGTACCGAAACGTTATGTTAGCGTTGTAAATGTACCGAAATGTCCGCCTGTTCAACGGTTTATTCGACGTTGAATAATGGTTGAGAAGAAATGATGAAAAAACCGATTTAATTGGCCAAAACAGAGCACGAATGCTGTCTATTGGTATACACATATTTAGTTTCATTTTATCCGTTGCTTTTATCAGGATATAAGGTGTTAATTTTCCAACATTTGTAACCTGAAAGTCCAAACGTAACGGATTTGTAGATCGGGGATTTGGTACAACACCTTGTTTAGGTTCCGACTTTTTGGATTTACTCTATGTTTTCTTTTACTTCCGTGTCCTGCATTTCTTTGTTTTCTTTTTCATCTTTTTCTTTTCCAAAATATGACAATTAAGAACAGCGGTAACTGGTTTCTTTGAATCAACAGTAGATGACACCTTAGGACCTGTATACTTTCTCCATCTTTTCGTATTTCTCTTGCCTTTATTCTTTTTGTTTTCTTTCTTCTGTTATCGCTGCGCTGTCCACAATGTTGACTCCTTTACCACCATTTGCGATACCACAATTACCTCTGTTCTATTATTCAAATTAAAAATACTCCTCTTCAAACCTTTAATACAGACGTTACACTCCCTGATCTTTTACACAAATCTAGGATTTCTGTACCACCTTGTACTTCCATGACACTCTTCATACCACTTGATTCTCTTTACCACTTGATTCTTCAATCCTATTGCTCACTTCCAAACTTCTTCCTTCCGGCAAATCTTCAGGAAACATTCTCACAGAGCTTACTTCATTCTTACACTTCTGAGATTTCACAACCGATTGTAATTCCAGTTTAATTTTTTTCTCAAAAGCGTCTTTCTCTCTTTTTTTAAGTTCTGTCTCTTCCTTCCAAGTTCTGGCACCTCTTTCAATTTGTACTGCATTCTAATTATCTCCCTGAGACTTTATTTGCGTTAGTTGGATCCACATTGGCTTAGATACTCTTTTTACCAATTCTATTAAATCCTGAATTAGATCAATCCTTCTTTTCTCCATTTCAATCCTTTTCTGCTCTCTTCCTTCAACATTTTCTCTTCCCTTCACCTTTTTCCTTTCGGTTTTCTTCTTATATTCTTCTCTCTTCTTTTAACCTTTCCTTCTCTTCCCTTTTTCGGTTTTGTTCTTCCATATAATCCTTAAATATTTTCGTCAAATTACTCAATGTCAAAACATTATTCATTCCAATTACTTCATTTCTAGTTCCATGACTAGACTTCAACTAGGCATCAACAACTTCAGCATCCTTATTAATCATTTCTTCCTCACTTGAAATAGCAACATTGCTTTTCTCTACATTTCGAGCCCCACGACTGGCCGACATTCTGATAAAGGTTCGTATATATTAAATGTAATCACAATATTATTTAGATAAAATGCTCCGACTATTACTCTGTTGATCATCTACTAAATCAACTATTACTGTGCTGAGACTCTCTTCATAACATCTGAGGGTAGGTTACTTAGTGAAGTGGCCAAAGATGAAATATGTTGCTTTTCAACTAATCACCAAGATGCCTCCTTTAAGAACCTCAAACTGGAGGTGAGGCGACACTTGGCATTATTATATAACCTTTTCCCTAGGGGAACAGAAATCCACTGGCAGGATGTAAGATCACCGATAAGAAAAACGAAGGTACAACGGTTTAGAATTTTTAAGTCGTAAAATACTATAAAACATTCTATATTACAGAAACACAACACCCTGTAAATACATATATAAGGTAAATAACTGAGTCGTTTACATGTGATAGATAAAACTTTAACTTAAAATGTTCATATACAGTATCAAGCAGCTGATAACATTAATCAATTAATCTCTGGATAGTTCTGAACTCAAAGTTCCATTCACAAAAAGAATACTTTTTTCTTTGCTTATTACCGAACATCCCCAAAGCCTTCTAAAATCATAAAGTAACATTAATAATGTGTTTTCACACACAAAACGTTGCGCATCGATACTTGACAGAGCTGTGCAAATCATCAAACAAACAGCCAAACATTGCTTGCATACTTGCTTCGCTGGAAAACATCAGGTAACATTAGGTTACAGCATTCTTTTAGGCCATACTCATAAAAGATAAACCAGAAGTATTTTAAAGCCACTCTATTACAGTAATTACCACGAATTAAACATTACATCCGAATATATATAGGCTTTTCTTTAGCTTGCACTCAAAAATATATAATCTGATCCAAGCTAATCGAACCTGATATAACCTATCCCCATCATATTATACTGCATCCTTGAAATTAAACATTCGTTGAAATATAGTTTAAAAGTCAACCTGTTTTCAACATACAAATGAAAAAAATGAATAAAGCATAGTCATTTTTATTATATTTGCTTTTAATTATAATGTTTAAGCAATTAAATTAGAAATTCAAGTGTGAAACGAAATCTAGGACATAGTATGAATGATAGTTGAAAGTACGTCACATCAGCGTCGTATCACGAAATTCTAACTTCGTTGAAATATGGTTTGAAATTCAATCCGTTCCCAACGTGCACATGAGAACACCAAATTGTATCATTCAATTAGTTTTTAATTTTCTTTTTTGACATAACGTTAGTAAGAAATGCATTAAACAAAATCTATTATACCATAGTTGAAAATGACATATTAAATACACGTTGTATTAACGTCTTATGAACACAATGACATCTTTGTTGAAATGTGATTTAAAAATGAACGGAATTTTTTTTTCAACCGATAACGGTTAATCAACGAAATGAACCTAAAATCAACGTGGAAAACACGTATGTGCTACTGGGGCGGTTCTACTGAAGACACTCCGATATGCGCACAAGTAATTGTGTGGACAAGCTGAATGATTTTGGCAAGTGTTGAAAGAATTTTTGCACAGTGAAAGACCAATTGCTCAAGACGTATAGTGATTGGCTTGATAGACCATTAAATTTCACCCCAAAAGTGAGTTCATTGCTTCACTGCTCAACTAGCAGTGAACGTTAAAGCTTGGAAGACCGAAAAGTATTTCGGCATTGTAAAGAGAGAGAGAGAGAGAGAGAGAGAGAGAGAGAGAGAGAGAGAAGCAAAAGAGACGAAAGAATTATTAAGAAAGTAAGCAAATCAGTGAATTTCACCCAACAACAATGATCGTGATTAAAATGGAAGTTTCTGTGGTGACACAGTTTGTGATGACCAAGGGAAAATGGAAATGCATGCAATGCTTAGACAGACACTCCCTGCCTGACGAAATTTAATTGCTTTGTTTGTGTGTGCTAAGCTACCTGAAAATAACCATTCTGATGCACAGGGCAAGCGTACTATAATGCGCTTCTTCCCTTTGGATACTTGTCTGAAGAGTTCCAAAAGGCCACGAACAAAGATTTCAAGACATTTAAATCTGCTCATGCAAAGAAAACATCATGACATGCGTACATGGAAGACTACTTCCAACTGTTACTTGTATCGTCAGATCCTATGATTTCATCTATAAGCTGCAAACGTTGCAAAAGACCTAATGAAGATCTTAGATTTATATTGCTATGTTGATAATGTCCTTCTTTATTTGCAGAATTCTATTCTGATTTTAATATATATGTAACGTTATTATGTTTGGATTAATGCATATTTATAATATTTGTGCCTGCATTTGTTTTGTTACATTTTGTTTCTCATTACATGCAAAAATGTAATAAAGGGATTGTAATACGTCTCACATAGCATTTGTCACTTTACCGATACAGAAAGATTTCATATGCAGTTTTCAATACAATTCAAAATATAACCACTAGTATGAGAACGTATGGTCTGGTCATATTACCTTTTAACGTTCTGTACAGGTGACCACGTACACAGTGAACATCATTCAATGAAACCGCAATAACAGCCTTTACACGCTGTCGAAACCGCCTGCAGGCAGTAATGAGATGGGTCTTGGGAATGTTTGCAATTGCATCCACAAACGCTGCCCTGAGAGCCACAACGGTGTTGTGTGGATGCCTATGAGTTCCTCTCAACCACACCCCATACATAATAATCCAATGGGTTAACGTATGGGGAGATGGGAGGGGGGTCACATGTTGGGAGTGCCATGGTCATGAAAATTTTCGGCCATCTATTCTTGAGTTGTATGGGCTGGAGAAAGCATACAGCCTCCCACGTGCTACAGCAGTAATCCAGAGCTTCACAACCATGTTCAACGCTTTGGTGTAAGTAACGGCACTAAATGGCACCTTGACGAAAGAAATGTGGAAACATCATGTCGCCTTCACTGCGCATGGCCTCCAGAACCATCACTGAGGCTGCAAATTCGGTGTGCATGGCGGTCGAAACTTACTCGAGGCTTTTACGCTGTCACCGATCATTTTTGCCGTTCACCTTCTGGTCCTGGGCAAAGATTTTCTCATCGAAAGAAACAAACATAATATTCCTGTCTCCTCAGTTTTTCAGGAGACCCTTGGCTCTGGTAAGGCAGTTTTCCCCGGTTCTCTTCAACAAGAACTCTTCTCGCCACATCACATACGACTTCTAACGAAAGTCCTCATGAACCACACGTCGGATAGTGGCATCGTCAACCTGAAGCTCCCAGATGAGTGACCTCATGGACTTCCCAGGATCGTAATCGATGACAGCTTCGACAGATGTACAGAACTGACGAATTCCAAAATCGTGATGATGTCAGAGCGACGACAATGTCGTTTTCTGTGGGAAAAGGTTGCCCTAGCAACCCTCAGTTCTATCCGAACTTTGAAGACGAATGACCTGGCGATTATCAGGAATGCAGCGATCTCTGAGCCAAGGATACGATGACAGCATCCCTCTTCATTTCCTAGGTTAGCGTAGATTAAGATGTCATGTTCACCTACAACAGAGAAGGATTTGTAACTATGACGCACAGGATAGTGTGCCACATACAATGTGTGTTCTCAAATACCTGTCTCACCCTATAGTGCCGTTTACCTCCGAGATAGATTTAAATGCTCAAATTAATAAAAATTGTGATTAATTGCGCACTAATGTGCTGGTTGCCGCGATTGTGGCACGCGACCAGAATTCTGGTGGTGGTACAATGCGGATTTTCGAGACACCAATTTAGCAGCGCCGCGCCGCCACGTCATTCTATTGTCTCATATGATGTTTTTATTTTCAGAAGAGACACGACTTTCCGAACCATAAGACACATATTTACTTGTGTCAATATTGTATTAAAAATTAGATTGGAACCTGACGTTAAAACCTTTTGCAGGGTTCAAGGCATATTTTAATTTTTCAAATATCATGTTGTTATACTTACAAAGGTGATTCCCCCATTGTAAACATGGACTTTTTTTCTTAGTGTGCGAGTTATCTATGAATAGAGCTTATATACGGTTGTGTTTTATAATATATAATTTTGTAATAAAAATTTCTTATTCATTCTTGTGCTAGTTTAAAAATCAGCACCAAATATAACCTAAATCTCGGAGTTGCCGTTATTCCGATTGCTTATTGTGGTTAAGCCAGCCTCAAGTTAGCCCAACGATATAGTTTTCGTTTTCTGGGCTAAACACAGCGTCCAAAAAATATGAGATAGTGTGCACAAATTAACACAAAACATGGACTAAAGTGGTATTCATTTATATTGCTCGTTGTAGTTGAACCAGCGTGAGACTGACTCATGTACTTTCTCTTCGTTATAAGGAGTAAGCCTAGAGTACACAAAATATGGGATAGTGTGCATAAATTAGCACAAAATATGCACTAAATCCTTGTGTGGTTTTTATTCCGATAGCTTGTTGTGGTTGGGCGAGCGTGATGTTGAAGCAACCACATTGTATTTGATTTCTGGCTAAA
>JAGDQP010040811.1:0-17147 GCA_022664845.1 Lepisma saccharinum | reverse complement strand
GCAACCTTGAACCTGATTTACCATTACACTGCTTAGTGGAACACACTGGACAACTGCAAGAAGGAATACTAAAACTCCTGCAGAAAGGAACCAAGCCAAACCTGACTATGGCACAAAGGCAAGCCATAAAAACAATCAAAGAGAAAAAAGAAGTTATCATTAAACCCACAGACAAATCTGGAGGCCTAGTACTCATGAACAAAGTTGATTATAAAAAAAGAAGCATTATTACAACTGGAGAACAAAACCAACTTCAGAGAAATTTTCCAAAATGATGAGATACTAAAAAGAATGATAGAAAAAAAGATAAGATTTTTTGAAAACGAATTGTTAGAAGCAGGAGTGCTGGAACGTTACCACTTGGGGAGACTAACGAACCCAAAAGCCACACTAGCCAAGTTCTATATCCTACCGAAAATACATAAACCAACAAGACCGGAAACCAATCTTCCACCAGGAAGGCCCATAGTGTCAGCTTGCAATGGGCCCACGAGAAACCTTGACAAATTCTTAACACACTTCCTTATAAAACTCTTACCAACGTTACCAGAATGGCTAAGAGACACACCAGACTTCTTACAAAGGATAAGAAAGATAAAAGGAATAAAAACTTCAGACATTCTTTACACAACTGATATAAAAAACTTATATCCGAGCATTGACAGCAAAAGAGGCATTAACCTAGTCACAGAATACTATACATCCAAATATGAATGGCTACTAACAGCCAGTGAGGAGGAAATACTGAAGCCACCTCCCCCCCAACTACTACGTAGGGGCCTGGAAATTCTGATGTACAATAACTACATCAGATTTGGTGACAGAATATTCCTCCAAAAGAAAGGTACAGCTACCGGAGCCTCGGTATCTGTAGCCTATGCCAACATATATGTGCATTCAGAACTAGCACACACACATAAAGGTCCTGTACTACCTTTATTTGAATATAGATTTGTAGATGACGTGGTCGGATGCTTTCCCGGCAAAACAAAACAACTTGAAACCTATATAGAAAATTTACACAAGAATACAGGCAAATTGGAATTCACCCTGGAATGGAACAAAACGAAAATAAATTTTCTGGACGTAACAGTTAAGAAAAGAGCAAGTGGGCGACTGGAAACAGACGTCTACTACAAACCGACAACGAGACACGAATTCTTAGAGGCCAGCTCGGCCCACCCAACTTCATTAATAAACTCACTAGTCAAAAGTCAAGGTTTGAGATTAATTAGAATTATAGACAACAAACAGAAGCTGAAAAAGAGACTGATGGAAATGGGAAGGAACTTCCAAAACAGAGGATATAAGAAAAATATGGTCAAATCTACACTAACGAAACTTCTCGAACAGACAACCAGAAAAGAAACACAAAATAAACAAAAAGGAAATAGAATAATTTTTCCTCTCACTTACCATCCCAACTATGAAAACAAAATTAGAAAACTGGTGCAAAAGTTTTGGAACAATATCAAAAGAGAATATAGCAAAGAGAACTGGTGGACCAGAATGCCACAAGAAACACCAATGTTAGCCTACAGAAGACCCCACAATTTGAGACGGATGCTGACCGAGGCAACTTTCTCATAGACGAGAACCCAGAAAAAAAAGTGACCCAAAGAATTAGGAATGGACCCCCCCCCCTTTTTTTTTTTGAAAAAATAAACCACACACATTAAATTGTTGAGCATTAAATGGTATTATTCCAATATATAACAGAGCCTACTTAGGACTGAATTCTTAAACAAACCAGAACAAAAAACTAACACCGACCGAATGCTGGGTTGGTACACACAAATAAGGCCACGAACACATGGTAGCCTAGCTCCATACGAACCACAAAATTGAAACTCCAGGACCCAGCGAAGGGCCAAACAATAACAAACCTAAGAATAGATCCCCCCACCCCCTTTTATGGGAGACAAACTTCAAACTGGCAAAGGAAGTACCCCTTTAAAAAGAATAGCACCAACCTTGGCAACACTAGTGACATTACATAATAACAATAATAATAATAATAACGATAATAACAAAATACATGACCACCAAGACTGCCTTACACAAGGGAGGCAATCATAACATACGGAACGATTCACCAAAACCAAATTACCTAAACGGAAAGGGCCAAACATTCCCACCAATAGTACATGAATAATTGTCATTACTATTAATAAATTATAAGAATATAAGTAATTACAACAAAACAACTGCTTGAACAATATACAGACCTACAATATCAGACCGAAATAACAATACGCAAGCGACCATATAAGAATAGAAACCAAATAACAACAATAAATAATAATAATGATAATAACAACCAGGGTATAGAACGAACCCAGGACCTTCCAAATACTACCCACTTTGTGGACCCCCTGATTGATAAACTATTTTGGAAACAATAGAACCAGAGACACAGAACTGAATGAACTATATTAATAACAAACTAACTGATGCATTATTAAGGGAAAGTGATAGAAACATTCCAAACAATCCGGTTGAGAGAGCCAAATCACATTGGGACACACATGCCTAAGGGTTATTAAAACTCTTAAAACTGATTGAGTACCACATGCACTGCAAATGGGGAAAAAACGGAAATCCGGAACCCGGCACAGCCGGAGGACAGACACACACGGAGTAGAAATAGAAGTTTGACTTATTGTCAAAATCTCACAAGAGAGAAAAGAAGAGGAAAAGAAAGCAGCAAAAATGAGGGAAGAAGGAGAGAACAATGAAACTACCCAAAAGAGAACCCATATAACTATGGATAATGAGCAGCTAGTGCGTAAAGAAGGACCGGGCTCCGGGCCTCACATTAACCATAAAACTGTTTTATTATTAATTTTGTATTTTGTTATCTATGTTATACAGTGCCTGTATTTGCAATACAATTGTAATAATCTGTTCAAATATACGATTTCTTTTTTTAAAAAAGGATGTTATAAAAAAGAAGGCTATGGTATAAACTATCTCTTCTGTAATACGAGATTGAAGCCAAGAAACAAATGAATTTAATTGGTAGTTCACGACAACCGGTGTTTATTCGCCATATTTGTCTCCCACTTCCATATAAAATTTTCATATTTTAAATATATTTCGTAAGTAGATCTATCTAAACAAATAATTTTTTCCTTTTCTTGTTTATATGGCATTTGAGATTATATTAAATCTCATTCTTGCCCGTAAAAGTCTTTTAAAAGTCCTTAAAATTCTTTAATTGCCATTTTTAGTTTTGAATTTTTGCCTTGCATTTTTCATTGCATTCTATTGTACTTTTTTCTATCGCAAACAGGCTACTATGGCCCACTTATCTTCACTTTTGACCTTCAGTTCAATATGCACGGAGTTACTCTTTTATAAGTTCGAGACTAAACAAATACAGCTGTCGTGATGTATGTTTCGTGTAGGTGCATCAATAGGGGTGATAAAAAAACGAAGATATCAACTTTCAAAGAAAAGAAATATTTGTAGGCGTACGTTGAGGCAATTTACCTTCTGACGATAATTTATTTCTGTAATCAGTGTACTTTAGTAACTGAATCAAAGCTTGAGCGTTTACTTTTTTAAGCAAATAACAAAATCGATTCACAAGTGTTGGTAAACAACAGATATTTTAGATTTCAGTCTACTTCATGGCAAAACCGTCTGTCTGGTTTGGATATATAGCTTGAACGTATTTCACTTTAAATTGAAAATGGTATAGTTTAATAGCTAGGGAAAAGTTCCTATTTCGTGGTGAATATTGTTTTATCAGAAAATAATGTGCAAAATCTATTTAGGCTTTCCTATATCATGCATTGAGCATTATTCACGGAATTGAACAGTTAATTTGAACTAACATAAAATAAAGTAGGATGGACTTTCTAAATACTTCCCTGAATATCGTAACACCTCATCTATCTAACCTATCTTTGCATATACCAAAACGAAACATAAGGAACTAATTTATACTTAGCTAACCTTAGAACTACTCTGCTATAAAGTAACCTCACATTAATGTAATTGAGTGAACGATTCGGGGAAGTATGTAAAGTCCAACCCCTAAAGAAGCCTTATTTATCGGTTATTCACAGTAACATTTTAACGAAATCATTAGTCAGAGATTAAGGAAAGGAAGTCTCGAACCAAGCTAAAATATTGTTTTTAATTTGCACCATTATAGAATGTAGATTGAACATAATAATACAGGTGATTGTAAATGTACTGTACAAAGACTGTTGCAAAAACACCCTTTTTTTATCTTTGGACTTGATGGACTTTAGGTACTCCCCCTGATATCATAATGACTCGTTATAATCTAGCGTACCTCTAACCTAACTATATACCACAATAAAAAGACAATGATATAGTATGCCACAAGTAAGGTGGAGAAAACTATCACGTTGGCTCTATTTTCTGCTAGTTCTTAAGGTCGGAAAGAAAGAAACCAATGCCAAGATGTCTTGGATAAGTAGTATTTGAGCCATGTATTCAGCAGGATTTGTATTAAGCATCGTTCACCATTATACCTCGACTCTCTGCATCAGCACTCTGTCTCAAACCCAATTACGAGCTTAGTTCGGATCCTACTTTAGTGGTTCCCATCCTTAAAATTTACGTACTCGATAAGGACGAAAATCATAGATTAATAATTTACGTATTACTGTGGTAATAACAATGCTTTGAAAATCCGTAATGAGTAAAGTTTTTGCCGCGACCGTAGCAGTCAGGTGTCCTATCAGTATGATTGTTCCTTTTAAGACTATCTGTACGAAATCTACTAGCTCTATATAATCAACTGCATACAATTAGATTATATCATCTTAGATTGAGTTAAAGTCGTACGTCTACCTAGAAACAACATGAATGTAATTTGAATCAGCTCTGTATTCATTAAGTTGTTTATTAATATAAGCTGACATGGTTATATACTTAATGTAACAAACACTATATTGTCGTAATAGTTTCAGCTATATTGCATAGCATTCCTCAGATTGAAACTAAGAAACCCGACACAACTGAATGTAAATAGTAAACGGTTTGAGTTTTAAAGTCTAGGCACGTCAAACTATTAGTTATATTAGTTTAAGAACTTGATCTACCGAGGCTTTCAAATCACAACGTTTCTGATTATTTTCAGTTGTGTCGAGCTTTAAATTTCAGGCTGAGGAAGGCTCTGTTAAAGATACGATAATGTTAGAATATCTTATCGATTTTTTCGTTAAGTATTTAGACAACCTTGTCAATTTATTTTAAGAAAGTAGAAAGCATTTTTTTAATCTTGATTGTGATATAGACTAATATGTCCATTTCCATTGCAGAAGAGAAAGAAGAATCTAGACATATTCATAGACCTTAGTCTCGCCAGTAAAGGATGCTCTGTTCTTAAGAAAAATATTGCTGAGCATTACTACCTCACAAAATTATGTAAATTCATCGACTTTTATACAGACAATAAAGGATGTATATGATGTAACTTTAGATGCCATTAAAATAATGTAAATTTTAAATCTAGGTTTAATTTAATCACACAATAACTAATTGATTAATAATTAAAAATACTGTGAAAACGAAAATAGATGTTCGAAAGATTAAAATTTGTTACTTGCAAACTTCATTATTTCTGTGTATCACCTATAGTGTTACAGTTACTAAAGTACGTTTACTAGTAACAGATTTGATTCTTCTCTGTTTTCTTGACTTCAATGAAATATCTCGATAATTAACCTACATTATTGTTGATAGGGTTTGGAATTAATTATAAGTTCTTACCTAATTAAATGCCAGTTTCTAATAATTTCGAATAAATGCTCCATTGTTCAACACTTCAACCAGCTTGGGAATTATGCATGCCTCATTTATATTGCCGACTAAGCATATCGAAATGGATTAGTGGTCATGTTAGACTTTTACCGTTAGGAATAGAAAGAAAATCCGACACTTTCTCTTCTTAAAATAACAAGAGCTCATTCGTGATCATTTCCCACTTCCTTTACTCTTTCAAAAAGTGTAAAACAAGAAAAGTAGTTAGAATTCTGACGGTCAACATATTATTGGCAAGGAATAATGCTGTGTTGACTCATTTCAGCTTTGCAGAAAATATATCGTCACCTTGGAACCAGAAGGTGACAAAATGGAGTTAATACTGCATTCAAAGACCTTGTAGTGAAGGGCGTCAACTCCCAAAATAATATTTCAGAAAACAACCTACAAGTGGCTAGAAATGTTAGAAACGAAATGAATTTATACAGGCTTTAAATGGAACTTCAAACTTAAGAACTTTTTTTCTCAAAAGTAGCAAAAGTGGACATAGTACAGTACCTTCTGGTTCCAAGATAACGATATATTCTTTCTAATAAATACAATCGCACTGATGTCAAAGAGGCGTCAGGTCACAGAAGCTATTAAGCCACAGAAATTTAAAATACGATTACTAAACAAAATGGAACTGTGACGTTTAGAAACGTTTTCGGATTCACTTGGGCTGGACGTATCCACAACTTACTTGAATAATGAAATCTTTGGATTGTGATTTGAATATTTTGATATTGCTGACAAATCCTTCCGAATTCGGGTTATATGTTAGTCCAAGATTTGGTTTGGGATTAAAATAAACGAGAAAGTTACCCATGTGAATATAGTTAATGTGATATCCGACATAACCAGGAACTACACAGACAATAAGAATGTGATCACTATTTACTTGCATTCGTCTGACAACAGACAGGGATGCATCTGCTTGCACAAAAAAAAAGTTTTATTACCGCAATTAAGTAATAATCACGCTCTATTGGTGATACTACAGTAGAACCTTGATAACTCGAATTCCTTGATATCTCGAATTTTATTAATCCCCTTCATTTTCCCTATTCCACTCCATGTTAATTTATCTATACAAGTCGAATCTTGTGTAGTCAAAACCTCGATAATTCGAATTTTTGTTGTTTTCTGGATGTGTCGTTCAACTTTATAACTCGAAATCTTCTGCTTGAGAACCTATACAAGTCGAAGTTACGGTATAAATACCTCTATAAGTCGAAGTTTGATCCAGGTAAACTGTTATTTTTATAATATTTGCTATATTGAGATAATGCAATACAAGGTTATGTATACTAAACTTACTCCCATAAGAACGTGGCCGGTATGTTCGTTTCTTTAGCTCGACGTATTGAAGCAAAGAGTACTCATGAACAATCAATGACAACGTATAAGCAGTGCTAAAATCTTTCATTAATATAGTTTTGAATAGTTTTCGCAATTTACACAAGTCTAATCTTCAATGAAACTCAATACGTAAACTGTCATAGAATAATAGAGCAATTCAACTTTATTTACGCTCCAACCATATTTCATGTTGACATTGTTTCTTGTCTGAACGCAACCAAATTTAATCAACAAAAAGATTCAGATACAAAATTCAACATAATTTTACTATCACACATTTATCTTCAAGTAATCGCTCATAATAGGTGTTCGTCTTACGTAATAATAAATATTTATGCTCTCCAACATAAGTGGTAACTTTGCTCATATTCTAGTCGACATCAATTTTATCCTAAACAAAGTGAAAACAAAGATGAAGTAAAAAAGTATGAAAAGGAAAGCCAAAAGCATACAATCTTACTCTCACAAAGAAGGATAAAACAGCATTTTTGCTTAAAACGGTGCACGAAAGTTAAATCTTAAAAATATCTCATTTTTACGGTTCAATCATCACTTAACATTTCACTTCACCTCTCTGAAAGAAAAGTTATTTTAATATTAAGCATACTTACTCCTTATCCAAACTGCGTATCTAAAGAAAAAAAAATCAAAATCAGCAGTTACATATAATGTGACCATCAGTGCCACATGTGAAGCATGTCCATACCTATATCTGCTTACAAATCTCAGTTGAACTTACCATATTCGAAATATCTTCTTGCTGGAAAATTACCAAAAGTCATTGTAACCAGATAGCCACAAAACATTATAAACAATATCACAAAACCATCATAAAGAATCCTTTGATTGAACATAACAAATCATAACAACATATCACATGCTCAAATAAAAAATCTTGTAAAGCAAATTCATTACTGAGTATAGTTATTTCATATTGGCAAATCATCAAACCATAATAATATTCACAATTGCACCTATGTTTTTCCATTAATACCAACCAAACGCTTGTTTTAGGCGATTCACATCCTTAATAGCTTCGTCCACAAACCCACGCTGTAACCATAAGGACCAAATATCCTTTTTAAATGTCAGCTCCACACGATCTAGAAACTTTCCGCAGTTTAAATCTCTTAAAACATCATCGATATGTGGTACTTTTGTCTTCTTCTTGATCATATGTTCCTCATTATTCTGGGTAAATCCGTTATCGCATACTTCCTCTTTTTGACTTACTAGTTCGCTACATGTCACTTGATCTACACAACTATCTACCATATTATTCCTTAGTGTATCGTGTAGTTTTCCTACCATACCAGAATCCAAACAAAACATAGATTTTAATTTCTGATCTTGAAAAGTCTTCATCTGTAATACTTGAGCGTATCCGCTATTTGTGAGCTCTGTCACAAAATCCTTTTCTATTTTATTTTTATATTTCTTGCTTATTTTCTCAAAATATCTTCTGACCATCCTTTCCTCATTTAATTCCTCTGAAATTATTTCATTACTCACTCCTATGAAACTTGTATCGTTAAATACCTCGTTTGCCTCCAATGGCTCTGTTTGTAACATAACATTCTGTAACAATACGGTTTTTGTCTGAACCTCTTTAACACCTAAAGACACCTTCATTGTTTGCGTAAATTTATTACAAGTTTCCTTTTTCACAGTAAGGATTCATTGTCTCTCGTCAATATTTTATTTACACATGACTTGTCAGCTTCTGATTCTACCAGATTAGTGTGAACGTCTTGAACTTGTCCTGTGAACGTCTGGCTTCGTCTTGCAATTGTGTTCAATTATAGAGAAATTATTTCTCTATTTGTGGGGGCAAATATTACGTAGACTTTAGGTTTTGTTATTTGGGGGCTAAAGAGAAGTCTACTCGAGCGTAACTCAGATAAAGGTTTGAGCATTCGCAAATACGAGAGGGACGTTCAGCGTGAGTTAAGTGGATATTAGCTCTAATATAATGGTAACTTCTGGGATAGAGTATATTCTAGCTTTAGGAATGAAATGGATAACAAGATTTTACATTTTCCCAAAAAAGGCGCAGAATCTCAACTCGAAGATTAATGAACAAAATAAAATACAGCACACACCGAAAAGCTATATTCAAATCTAAAATATTCAACAGAGCACACGAATCGTTCAGGCAATGAAACTATTTAAGCACCAATGTTCTAAGAAATCCTTGAAACATACCTTGGAAAATAAAGTTGAAAGTTGTGTTCTTCTAAGACTTGTATCAAAATTGACTGCTTCTTTTAAGATGAGATTTAAACTATTCTGGACTTCCTTCTATGTTTCTTGGCTTCCTTCTAGAACTGTAGTACAGAGTGACAGCATGGACTGGCTGTGTGAGATAGCAGATCGATTGGTCTGTCGGGGTCCTTTATATACGGTCTTGAAGTGACGAAATAATTAGGTTAATATAGTTCATTGCTCTCTTGTTTGTGCGTCTTAGTGCTTTCACGTGACGATCGTATGATGTCTTAAAAATGAACAAAATGGCCGCTTAAAGGAAAGTAGAACAATAGGTCTACGTCATAATTTCCGTAAGTGTGTGTGGTTTGCCGTATATTGCTTTGCTAAAGGGAGTTCGTGTAGAGATTCTCTACCCGCCATCTTTATTATTCTTTAGAATTTACAACAGAATAAAATATTTGTGAAAATAAAAGTTAATTATAGAAATATGATTACAAAAATGAAAATTTAAGAATAAATACAAAATTAATAATGATTGACAATGAGAGGCGATCACATTAGTATAATTTGTATTGACTAAGGTAGATTGTTTATTAGTATGTAATTTACCATTTACGTTACTTATTTTGCTATCTGTTTCAACATCAATATGTTGCAACCCATCCATCTTTGTATCATTTAATGTGACAGTTTGTTTGTTTTTAGAATACTCAATATTTCGTTTCGTTCTACAACATCGTGCCCAGTGCGATAGTTTTCTGCATAGATTACACATACTTTGCCATGCTGGACATTTATTTGGCACCACATGACATAATCCACATCGTGTACATATAAAAGAGCGATTCTGTTGTTTGAAATTATGTTTTGTTGTACTTCTAACATATGTTGGTGCTCGTGTTTCTATCAATCTAGAACCCACGTTTCCTATAATCTCATTAGAACTGATTTGTACATTAGTCCATATACTAGTTGTGATAATGGCCAAATTCAATGTTAAATTAGGTACTGACAATAAATTCAGCTGCAAGTTTATATCTCGTAATCCTACAATAAATTGATTAAGTACCAATTTATCCATATCTGAACCAAAACTACAGAATGTTGCCTGTGTTTTCAGATGTGATACAAATTCTCCAATCGAATCATGTAACCCTTGTTCTAATTGGAAGAATAGTTTTCAGCGAAACTCTAAATTGCTCTCATTATCCTACATATTATTAATAGAGAATGCTGATAGAACTAGACTCCTTTTCCAATTACTCAAAACAAGACGTAAATGTAGCACCCATGACCAAAATATCATTATTATTTCTCTAACCATAATATTATCCCATATATACCTCATTACAAGGCATCTATTATTCTTAGCAGTCCAAAAATATATTTCACACTTGTTCAGAATGACTCAATACGTCAGAGTAAAGATCAGCCTTGATCGCCAGTGTTATTTTTATAGTATTTGCTATCTTGAGATAATGCAATACAAGGTTATGTATACTAAACTTACTCCCATAAGAACGTGGCCGGTATGTTCGTTTCTTTAGCTCGACGTATTGAAGCAAAGAGTACTCATGAACAATGTATAAGCAGTGCTAAAATCTTTCATTAATATAGTTTTGAATAGTTTTCGCAACATACACAAGTCTAATCTTCAGTGAAACTCAATACGTAAGCTGTCATAGAATAATTGAGCAATTCAACTTTATTTACGCTCCAACCATATTTCATGTTGACATTGTTTCTTGTCTGAACGCAACCAAATTTAATTAACAAAAAGATTCAGATACAAAATTCAACATAATTTTACTATCACACATTTATCGGCATTACTATAGTAGTGACGCACCAATTTTAAAATCACTAAAACCAAACCAAAATCACTTAAAACACACACATTACGTGTTCATGGGAGGCGAGCGGTTTACGCAATTGTTTTCTTGCACTTTTTGCAGATTAACTTAGATTAGTGACCATATGAACGTGGATGTTAGGTAAGGTTTAGGTGCGGTCATGTATCATTACAAAATGTATTTTTATATGTTCACATTTATTATTATTAATTCCTTATTTTCGTTTTTCGTAAATTATCTTAAATTACTTAACAAATGAACGTTAGGTGAAGTTAGGTGCGGTCATGTATCTTTACAAAATATATTTTGACACATATTCACACTTACCTTCAGCACACAGGCGTGTTAACTCTCCCAATATCCATTACAAAGTCGTGTACAGTTGTTTCGGGGCCTTTTCCTTTCCTTACATAAATACTCTGCTAAATAACCTTCAAAATGCACTTTCCCTCGTCATTTCCATACGATTCAATAACAATAACGCAAGAAATGTCATAATCATCACAAAGACACGCCATTTCAACACTACCTTACCGCCTTCCACATGACAACTGTAACTCTACGCAAAATAGTTCCTTCCGCCACAACATGCAGTGCGTCCTAAAACATCTTAAAAACACACTACAAACATCATATTATTCACTTATAATGTTACCCACATTACTATTTTGCTCCCAATTACTCACAAACATCACACAATTATCTCAATTCATCCTATAAATTTCTAAAAATTGGTGCGTCACTACTATAGTTAACCCCATTTATCTTCAAGTAATCGCTCATAATAGGTGTTCGTCTTACGTAATCATAAATACTTATGCTCTCCAACATAAGTGGTAATTTTGCTCATATTCTAGTCGACATCAATTTTATCCTAAACAAAGTGCACTTATCTTACACCGTGACCATAGATAAAGAAGAAGAAGACCGTGACAAAGTGAAAACCCTTAGAGAGAGTCCTACGTCATCAAAGTGAAGCCGTTTTTTATGTTCATGGCGGCCATGTTTGTAGGACCGGGTGCCAAAATTTCTCGCAAAAATAAACGGAATTTTATTGGTCAATGCCACAGATGTCCAAAGCGGACGGAGTCTGCTATTGTTCGACTAGTAAAGATGGAATTACGAGTTTGAAAATTACAAAATAATAAATATTTACATTGTATTTCTTTTATGTGTTGGGAAGATTCATTTATTAAGAGGTAAACGCGATCGACGTTGGATTTGTGAAAGCAGATTCAAGGAATTAAGCTAGAATGTACAAAGTGAAGGGTGCAGAGTTCTCCGCTCGAAGTTATATTCATTTTTGAAGCAGAAATACAGGGAGGAGACGAAGAGGTAAGGTCAATTAAATTTACTACCATAGTTATCCAAGGGAATTTTTAAATATGTGTTTTCCTGTATATACGATAATCTTTATATTATTACGGAACTTTCTAACTAATTACGCGCTTTAATTCAAGTTAATATGCCTTGTACTTTCTGAAATACCTTAAGGCTTTCTGCAGAACCAAAATCTGTTCGAGGGGCAAAATAATAAGTTCAGTAAGGTGTTTGGAAATTAAATATCAGATCTAATTTACACTTCCCTATTTGTTATGAACCAGGGTAGTATCCACACTTCTCATTTAGCGTGGTGTAAACAAGTATAGTTTAACGCGTAGACGGTTCATAGTTCCGATTCATTGTTTCAAGTAGCGGTGAATGGAATCTGTGACAATTGGGAATATTTCTTCAGGGAGTTCAGGGCTACTCTGCAAAATTTAACGAATCGTTCAAAACATTGAAAGTTTGGTTAGGTAAGATTGGGTTAGCTTAACCTAGTTTAAGTTATCTTTAAATGGGCTTAAGACTTTAATCCTTCGAAATCAGATTTGTAATACTGTATTGAACGTGGTAATTTATCATCCGTGTGAGTATCCAAAGAGCATCTTAAATCAGTAAAGACAATTATGTAAATGGTTGGGCTATTTAATACTGATAAAGTACGGAAAGTGTAGTATTAATTAAATTAGTGAATGCCATAATTAGTGATACATGAATGACGAATATCAGTACTGGAAGATCTAAGACTGTAGGGAAGTAATAAGGATAACATATAGCATTAAATCCAGTATACTACTGTTGATAGATATCACTTATATTCATTCACTATTCGACTGTATGTAGTACCCTTCAAACTCGTAAGTAAGGATGAGAACTGCAATTTATAACAAATTGAACCTTTTCCGCGACAACGAATGTTACACTGGGAAACTATTTTGTTGAAAGAAGATAGTTGGCTGCGCTTTAGATACTCCCCCGTATCGTTGAAAACAGTGAACATTAGATTAGGTTAGATTGGAGTATCTTAACTGGTATTAATTAATTTCAGTCATCTGTAACTGATCTTAACGTCTCTAGTCCTTCGCAATCAGATCCGAAATAATGTGCTGAACATCGTGATTTCTCTTCCGTGGGAGTATCCGAAGAGCATCCGGTAATATTAGTTTTCAACACACCAATGTTAAAAGAAAATGAAAGAAGCATATTTTCATTTGTTGATAACATCATGAAGTATCTTAGAAATGGAATACTGTTATGGGTAAAAGTCACGTTTAACCGAGTACTCGGTTAAACCCGACTTTGGCTTAATTAGTGACCATGGGAACGTGGAGGTTAGGTAGGTTAGGTGCGATTATGTATCTTTACAGTATTTTTAAATAAACAAACGAAAGTGTAAAGATGCATAGCCGTACCTAACCTTACTTAACCTCTACGTTCCCACAGTCACTAATTGAGGCACTTGGTTAAACTCGACTTCTACCCTGTGATGTGAAACTTTATATTACCCTCTGGTTAAGTGAGAAATCTTTACTTTTTGATTAAACTCGATAACCACATACTTTTATTATAAATTTTCTTTAAATAGACACATTCGAAGATTGAAAACTTATCACTACTATAACTGCGCTGCATAAACAAGATCAATGAGTAAATTAAAACAATAATCAAATAAAGAGCATACAACTACCGTGAAAATCGCTCTACAATTTACTTTTCATTATTTTTGCCTTGAAATTCATCAACAGATACAAAGACCTCGGCATGCGGAAGCAAATTTGTAAGTTCTTGTTATGAATGGCTTGTAGTTTGCCACAAAAATCACAGACATAAAGTAGAGTAGCGAAACATGGTGATTTAAAGTGAGGTTCGATTATATTTTCTTTATACCCGATGCACATGACGTTTAACATTCACTCTGTGTGCTCGACCCAAAGCGGAAGTAGCTATTAATTCAAAAATACACTTTAAAATTTTCCATGACTTGGAACTTCGTTATATTTTGCTTTCCAAGATTTCCACACATATTGAGAACATTACACTTATTTTGTAAATTTTACATTTTTGGGTTGATCTCAATTAGACTTTAGTAAAGCTACTTAAGGTGGTTTTGGTTCGATTGACAAGGCTTACCTTAAATTAGGTTCGGTTTATTAATTCTGGAGAACAGGTCCAGGCTGATTTCAAAGTGTTCTTGAACTTTAAAGAGCAAGGGTGAAACTGAATTTTGTTACGTAATATAAAGAACTTACTTGTAGTCAGAGTTATTGGGTAAACTGCAGTTTACGGTAGGCAGGCAATGTAATGTTTGGAATCTGTGTGGAACTGTTGGACCGCTAAATTAAACAAGGTTTTAAGTCATGGAAGTAGGAAATGAAAGTGAAGGATCGAAAGTGAAGTGGACTATTAGCACATGTTAAACGTCATGTGCATCGTAGAAGAAGAAAGAATTGTGTAATGAGGCTTTATTTACACGTCTTCTCTTGCTCCGCGTTCTAGGAGTGAATTTTGTAGCAAATATGTAACATTAATATTTTCAAAATTAAGAATATTTTTAGTTCATCTGTTAATGCCTGCAATATTTTATATTTGTATATATTAATACTGTTTGTATATATATTAATACTGTTTGTATATACTAATACTGTTTGTGTTTCATTTCAGATTGCTTGTTGTCTCGAACTGGAAATACAAGATATCACTTTTCGACACCAGGATCATACCATGATGCTCGAGGTTTCGAAGAGAGTGGCTTCGAAACTGCATTCGGAAACCAAAATAGAGGATCGTGGGTGACCGTGAAAACTGTAATAGGAAATCCAGCTAACTTGGGATAGAAGTTGTGCAATGTAGCACATCTACGCACAAGAAATGCTATTAAGAGAACAATTGGAGCTTACAATTCAGACATTTTAGATATTTAAATCAAGCTACAAATATACCAATCATATGCCCATCAGATTGGAACATAGAAATGTTAGAAAAATTGTTGGGTAATCAGATTCAGAGCTTAAAAAAAGCATTTTTTTCTTAAATTCTGTATTACTTTTTCCGGCGTGTGCTGTTTGCTGTAAAATCAGTGCATGCAAATTGAAACTGTCATTTGTTAACACTTTCCGTTTAAGTTCATTTTTATCAGTCTAGTACAAAGATCATTTCTGCGTTACTTTTTTCCTTATTAACAAATGTATTATGAAACGATTTTTGTTTTACTGAAGAAATTGCTGTTTAAAAAGTGTTTATGAACAAAACCAAATAGTATAAATATAAATTAAGATAAAATTATTTTCGCTTAGGTACAACTATCAAGCTATTGTAATTTAAAATGACCATCGTGTAAGTTTTACAGGAAAATCTTTTAAGCATATGCCAAAATATGACTTTTATCAGAATATATGATTTTTACAACAGTTTATGGGCTCAGATGTGCATATTTCGATTTTTGTTGATTATGATTAGCGAGATATTTATGATTAAGTAGTGCCTGAAGCACATTACTCGTGTTGATTTCAAGAGCCCATCATTTTTTTTTAAATTTGGAAATGAGTTCACACATTGTTAAGATAAGATAAAATGATTTTTATGGGCGGTAACAGCACTGTGGCTTACGTCTTTCCCGTCACGCATTGTTATTTGATCTGTAATTATATGTTGACTTTATTCTTTTGAATTAAAAATAAATTAGAAGTTACGGTAAATTAGTGGTGTCGACAATGTTTTCGTTAAGATGTAGTTGAATCTTAGTAACAGTGAAGCTTAGGTTATGTTGTTTATGTCTTAAGTACAGTACGGTGAATTTAAAACCGGCCCCGAGGTACACTTTTAATTGCCTGTTAGATTGTTGTGTCAGTCTTGTATATTTGTAGCGGGGAGTAAGGGAGTACGAAGAACCAAGGTAAAGCGGTGCCCAAAATATTTTACTTTTTTTTAAATGTTTCAATAATGTTCCTTGATAGAAAAACATAGACATCATAGTTTCGAATTTATTTTGAAAATTCACTGACAATGGACCACTTGCTAGAGAATTGCCCTGAAACATTTAAAGTTATTCTGAAATGTGCTGCTAGAAATTTTCTAAATAATATTATTTTACTTTAAACAATATTTAAGAGATGCTAAAGAAATTTTCGGTCCTGTTCTAGGTTAGGGTGATGGGATGAGTACAGATCTGCCCGAAGTCAGGTGTATGACCTAAAGATTCTCGACAACGTGAAATATTTATGGTTTGGCACTGCCTTCAATTAATTGGAGATGACACCCCAAGAACTGGTTGTATATTCTAAAGTAGATTCTGAACAAATTTCAGTAGATATGTGTGTTGTATGAATACGAAGTCGAGGGGACGAACGAAAGCTCTTATCCATTGGGTTTGTTTTTCGACTTCATTTCCAGCCAATTTTGACTTGGGTTTCATTTCCAGTAAACCAGGTTGTACGACAAACTAGTCAGCTGGCTCAATGGATATGTGCAGTAACGTTATTCACGAAAATGAGAATAATTTTGCATTTCAAGAATATTCAAAAAAGAACGTAATTTTTTCGATATTTATGTTTTCCAACTTCATGGGTTATTCAAAAAACATCGTAGAATGATTTTGACGGAATACGTTAAGAGTAGAAA
>JAGDQP010040810.1:0-17147 GCA_022664845.1 Lepisma saccharinum | reverse complement strand
TATACTGGTGCTATATTATGACGTGTTGGTTCTGAGAAATCGTTTATCCATACAGATGAACACGAAAAGTGAGCGGAGCGCACACCCTCAACCAACGACATAATATATTTTTGACATTCGTTCAGTAACTTTACGATGGATAAACATGACTTGCAAATTGCCGAGTAGTTGTGGGAGGTATCCGATGAATCAGAAGAGGACTGACTGTCTGCATCCAGATACATCGGAAACAAATTCTGTAGGACTGTTTACACCGTCAAAAAATGAAATCAGCAATGCAGGAGAAACAGGAAACAGTGACCACGGCAGTGCTAATGAAACATCAGCTGGGCAAGAGCACGACGGAACAGTCAATCGTCCAGAGATTTATGGATTTGTCACGGATCGCCTTAGTTCGCCGAAATGGCCGCCTAAGTCACCTGATTTAACACCCCTTGATATCTATCTGTGAACCATCTGAACCAGATGATGAATGCTGAGAAATCCCGCTGTATTTATATAGCATCTACACGAACACATTTCACCGGACATTCTTCTGTGTGTGCAACCGGAGTGAGCGATGCTGTGACCGGAGACAATAAGAATCAAGTGGAAGTCCGAGATGGTCCAGTAGTCAAAGGACAATACAGTCTGGTGGAACCTGATGGCAGTGTAAGAATTGTCTCTTACGGAGCTGATGATGTGAATGGCTTCAATGCTATTGTCAAGAGAGTTGGTGGAAACCTCCATGCTGGAGTAGGAGGATACGTGGGTTGAATAATTAGTTAAGCAGCACTCAATCCATGTAAGTTATTTATGTAAATAGCATTAAAAATGAAAATAAATTATAATTAATTATGTTGTTTCTGGTCTAATTTGATTTTTTTTCTACTTTTGGATGAAATAAATTTGTGTTCTCAATTTATATTGTGTTCCTTCCACACGTTCTGTTTTTTAATGTGTTATTCTTCCTTCATAAATCAACAACTACTATAGAATCCGATATACTTTTGTTTCGGAAATAATGTTATTGACGCAACTACTATTAGTAAGTAGTCACCAGGATAAAAACATCATGAGAAAGAACACAAAATCAACCATCACTTTTTAAAGTTTAAACTTGCTGATGGTAGTGTTTCTTTCAGAATTTTTTTTTCGGGGGTTCAAAATCAAGTCATGCGGGGACTCACGAAAAATTTAAATAATGCATATTGACTCCTAAGTTCTAAAATATAAAGTAATACTAATGTTACTTAAGAACATGTCATACTTCCTTAGTTAACCTCAAAGAAACATGAACAATATTTATAGAATGTACTTTTATATGCGTATTTCAGTATACGTTTGAGTAATATAAGCGCTAACACTAATTGTTTCGGGTGTGCAGTTGAAAACTTCCGCGGGGGGGGGGGGGGGGAGCAACCCCCCCCCCCCCGAAAGTATGCATGGAAGAAACAGTGAGAGATTGTTAAATAAGATCTCTGCTATTTTAAACTTTTGAGTAAGTACCGTAAATATCATATCGTTATTGACATGTTTTTTTTTTTTTTTTAGAAAAGTATAATTTCTTAAGAAGTCAAAAGCAAATATTTTTATGCTATGCTGTGTGTTTTTCGTTACCACTGACATGCTTCCTGCGATAGTTTTTCATTTTGCATATGCATATTAGTAAAGACATTAATTTATCGAATCCGAGTACATATCCGCGAAATGTCTAAATGAATTCATTCTAAATCATTTCCAGAATGTTCTTAATACCAGGTGTATGCATAAGTTTTTGCTGGTTTTTGTGGTAAAGAAAACACGTAATTTTCAAGGGAAATTAATTTTGTTTTATTCAAAATATTGGTCATCGGCTTCTACACATTTCGCTCATCTTTCAGGTAATTGATGCATACCATGCCAGAAAAACTGCTTGTCTTTTGCGGCAAACCATTCGTCGAGCCATTTTCCAACGTCTTCGAAATTGCTGAAGTGCTGCTCTGCGAGCGCGAGCCGAATTGATGCGAAGAGGTAATAGTCAGATGGCGCCAGGTCTGGGGAGTACGGCGGGTGCGGAAGGATGTCCCATCCAAGCGATTTCAAGGTGTCTTTCACAGGTTTTGTTGTGTGAGACGGCGCATTGTCGCATAACACAATCACTTTGCCATGTCTTCGGGCCCATTCCGGTCGTCTTTCGATCAATGCGTGATTTAAATTAATCATTTGTTGGCGATAGCGTTGTGCATTAACGGTTTCGCCGGGCTTCAAGAGTTCATAATACACAATACCGCTCTGGTCCCACCAGACACAAAGCATGGTCTTCTTGCCGAAGCGATTTGGCCTTGGTGTTGAAGGACCGGCTTCGCCAGGTGAAAGCCACGATTTTTTCCGGTTCGGGATTTTTCCATTATTCCATATATCCATTTTTCGTCACCCTTCACAATTCGATACAAAAAGGATTTTCTTTCGTGGCGTTGAAGCAGCATTTCACAAGTGACTTTGCGATTTCCCATTTGACGTTCATTCAAATTGTGTGGGATTCATTTACCCAGTTTATTGATCTTCCCCATTGCTCGTAAACGTCTGCTGATTGTTTCTTATGACACATTTAATGCTTTTGCCAATTGCTGTTGAGTTTGAGTTCGGTCATCCTCCAATGACACCTGCAATTGTTCGTTTTCGCACTTTTGTTGTCTACCAGAACGCGCACTGTCTTTCACATTGAAATCACCACTTTTAAATTGTCTAAACCATGTCTCACATGTTGTAATCGATGGAGCGTGTTTACCATATGTTTCTACCAGCACACAATGACTTTCAACAGCCCTTTTCTTTTGATTAAATAAGAAAAGCAATGCGTGCCGCAAATGTTCTTTTTCAGGCACAAACTTCGACATGATCAGTGAACGATAAAACAAAGACGCTAGTGTTTGGCGGACTCAACTTGCGTGTGTTTGTAGTTTAATGTCAGACGAACAAAATGACATATGTGTCAAATGAATACGCTGCTTACTTTTCGCTGGCGCCATCTCTTAGGTAAACCGGAAACTACTTATGCATACACCTGGTAATTAAATTAGTGAAGATATGATTTATCTAATTAAAGATATTAACAAAAAGTATTTCTCAAAATGTTTGATGTTTCATTGTCTTCCAATTGATTATTATTAGCACGTCTCTTGTGCTCGACAGCATAAATGTGACTGTATTCTGAGGTTTTTGTTGTTGAAGGCATTTTGTGTCAGTGTAAATATTCGCAGTTAGTGACTTTGTTCGTTATTAAATGTTATTAACGTCTAAAGCAAGCCAGTCGAATTTTAAGGACTGGACCTACAGGTTTTTATTAAAATGGATTCCGAAACCTTCGTATCATGAACCTGTACGAGGATTCAAATAATCACCTTGCCTATAGCAGAGGAGCGCGATTGCCAGTTGTCTAAGAACAAGTTCTGGTTTTCCTGAAAAGCTGTGGTGGCCTTAAGGGAAGCCTTTGGTTTTTAAATTATCCTTTAAAACTTGGCCTTCCTTGTTCGTGAGAGCTGAACATTTTGTTTTGTTGAATGGAAGTTCAGTGCTATTGTCTTTGCTATAGTTACCCTGGTGGGTTCAATGTAGAAAGAGTTTTTTCTGTTTTGCATGTTTCGATGTGTAGATCAGAATTCTATTCAAGTTATGGGATTATGAGAGATTTGCCACCATAATGTTTACTTTGTCTGTGGCAACATGAAGAATGTCGTGAGCTAGTTGGTTGAGTTCTTGTGAAGTTTTGTTACCCACAATAAAACCATAAGCGTTTTTCTTTCTATTTCCACCAGAATTTTATTTATTTCTATTTCAGTTTTTGCTTGGGCGCAAGATCATTTTGGAAAGACCTTATATGATATATCTCTTAGCACATCACATCACTATAGTTTATACTTCACATATAAGTGACTCACAGGCATCTCTTCGCTGTTAATACGATATAGCTAAAGAAAACAAGTTACACTCATACCTGCTATAAAAGATAAGGAAATTGTAATTGTTAACTCTCGGTAAAGTGTTACCTATAGGCGATGAAATGCTTACTGTATCAAAGGGTAACATCTTGGCTTCATTTTAGCAATAATTAACAAGATCGTCAATAGAATTTTTTTTAACATCTCTCCGTTCCCCAGCCAAATCATCAACGAAGGAAATTGGCTATCGGAAATTGATGACTGAAGGTAGTTTGCCTTCTTTACTGTAGACATATAATAATGTTGAGCTCAGTGTCTTGAGGTTGACATCATTAACCAATCCGCATTCAAGTCCGACTAGAGGAACAAATCTTACATCCGCTAACACTGAGGCAGACTACCAGAAGAAAGAGACTCAGTAAATAAATTATGAATTTGAATTTTGAGTTTTATTAATGTCCTTTAGGTATCTAAGGCTCAGGTCGGGATAGAGGAGGGAAAAGGATTTGGCAATGTGTCGGACAGAGCCTATGTTGAAGGTAACATTCCGGCATTTGCCTGGTGTGACAGGAAAAAATCCCTTGGAAATCCTCATTCAGGATGGTCGGTCTCTGGGTTCGAGCTCACGATCTCCTGAATGCTACGCCAACGCTCTACCATTGAACCACGGCTGCTCGGTAGTAAATGCAACATACATACGAAATAATTGTAGATAGCGAAATCGCATTTCCTCAATTTTATTTGAAGTAATGCTCAGCTCACACTCCGTGCATTTCTCGGCTTATGAGATAAATGCAGAAATAATCCGTACATATTAGCATGTTTCCATTTGTAATTCAGCTGCACTAACACCAGGTGGCAGAAAAGAGGTGGAGAGAATGGAATTGAAAATCTATATTTTTCTAGCTATGTCCCGAGTTATATTGATCCACGAGTTACGCCTTGTGTACACTAATAATATTATTCCATGGTTAACTTTGACCAGGATCATTCTAATAATGTAAATGAAAGTTACCATTAACGCTGGTTTCTATTTTTATCAGAACCAGCATATAACGATTATTCCGTTAGTAAGACGTAAGACATTAGTAATACGCCGTATAAATGAAAGTCAGCGACAACGCATCTGACTCACATTGCGATTTAGTTTCTTTTGCTATCGAAATAAATTGTATCTTAGTAATGAGTGTTGATTTAATAGTAAGGATTAAGACAAAACTAATCTACAAAATGTTACGCTACAATCAGTTCATTTGTCTTTAATATTTTATAGTTTCAGTATCGCCACCATATAACAATTTGTTTAGCACCGAAATACTCACTAGATGGCACCTCTATTATAACGATTGTAACATTGCTGATAGAACAGAGTCGATTATAACCAATTTAAGTTCCATGGACTGAACGCAAACTAGTATTGTCCATTGACCTCTATCTAAAATCGATTCTAGTCTGATCGAAGCAATTAAAAATTTAATGAATATATGAAGGCGAGAGGACAATATTCTCGATGGTCCACTATAATGAAAATCTCTTAATTTTGAATACAATTCACAAATTCTAGAAATTAATAAATTGCCAAAAAAAGTGGAACCTAATTATTTCCTTTCGAATTTTGTCAAGATTCCTATCCTTACCTTGACTATATAAAAGAAGAGAGAGAGTTAGAGAGACGTGCAGTCAGGCATTGTTTCAAACTCTTTTATTTCACGAAACCATCAACCATGAACACTTTTGTGGTTAGTAAGCATGAAACTACTCAAAGAAAATATACAATTAATGTATATTATTGCTCCTCAATAACAACCTGTAATTAAGTTAATCCAGTTATTTCTTAATCTAACCAGACAAAGCTCCATCCGACATATTCTATAAAGCGTTTATCCTGTAAATTAGATTCTCTGTTTTTTTTTATTGTTTCCCAGTGTATATCAAGGAAGAAAGATTACGTCAGTCGTCAAAATCAGCACCCGTGATATAAAATAAGAAAAGGAGCAGTGTTGATTCTAGGTTCTTTCACAACATTTACGGTTGAAGCGAAAAATATATCGAAGTAAATTAATTCAGAATATAGGCTTGAGTAAAGTTTCAAACTCTTAGCCACTCTGATATACATAATGTGGGAAATTTTCTTATATCTCATAATTGGTGATTGCTACGCCAGTTGACTTGATTAGAAACACAAGAAAAGAAAAGGTTTAGTAATTTAGATGGAAAAGTAATTTCTTCAGTTAATAATATATTATGTTTTCTTAAATACACAAATACATTTATAATATTCTAACTTTGTTGTGTGTTGTATAATATTACTGATTGACATTCTAATGCAGACTATCTGACAGTAGTTTTCCCAGTGCTAAGGATATCTTCATTTGTGCATTTTCTGACTCATTTTTTTTATCTTTTTTTTAAAAAATAAATCTATAGTAAGCAAAATTAAACTGTTAGTTAATCCTTTGAAATTTGAGGTGTTCTTTCGTTTTATAATTATCAGTTGATTTCTTCCTTTAAATTTCAGATCTTTTTTGCCCTCATTGCAACTGTTTCGTCTGCATATGCTGTAGGCATCCTTGGAGGACTTGGTGGAGCTGATTACTACGTAAGTACCTTCATATTGTCTTTAATTGTTCGCATCTGGATCAAACAAACTTACTATTTAAGATTAAGAAATCATGCACTGGAGTTTGTATCTATTGAACATATGACCAGGAACGGCGCTACAGGGGGGCTAGGGAGGCTGAAGCCCCCCAAAATCTACCTTAGCCCCCTTGTAGCCACTCCAGTTTGATTAATACAATATCATATATTTACTTCACAGTTTGAAAACATGATTGAGTGTTAGACATGTAACTTGTAAGAATAATAAAATCTTAACGTAGCTATTATCAACACAGCGTCTAGGCGATTAATATGCTTCTTGGATTATCAAATTCCCTGCTTGAACAATCTCAGATAAAAGTCATTACAAAAACATTTCTCCTTTCAAGTTGCATCGACTGGTTGATAGTTCGTATCTGGGTACGAGTTTACGCAACCGTGTTATTGTTTTTTAAAGCTCTGATGAAACCAAAGACATTAGTAAGCGAGAACAGTTATCAATGGTTTGATACTATCCTTGTTCATTACTAACTGATAATTCACTTTACCTGAACATAAAGAAGATGTTGGCAGAATGTGACATAGATGTGAATAATTGTATAGCACAAACGTATGATGGTGCTTTGGTAATGAGCGAACATCTTTCAGGTGTACAAGCACTCTTAAGAAAGACGTTCCTCAGTCAATTTAGGTACATTGTTACAACCATCGCCTTAATTTAGTAATTGTTGATGTGTGCCGTGGTGTTGAAGAAGTTCAAGTGTTTTTTTCGGTACGACAACCCTATGTGTTCACCCTGTGTTTCTGGAAGTGCAAGAAGAGAACAAATTTTAAAAAATTTGAACCGAAACCAATTTGTGACGTGAGATGGGTTTGCTAAATTGCGTCATCTCAAGCTGTGAAAACTGCATCTCCTGCCATACTTTTGACATTAAATCGATTTTTTGCAACAGCAAAGTACTCCAAGAAACCATGTGAAGTTAAAGGTATTCTCGATTGAATAGATTTCAACTTTGTGTATTGTCTTCCCTCTGCTGCATTGTTTTGAAAGATCTTGTCGTCTCTTTGATCCTGTTGATCTTGAAAGACTAATTCGTCTCCGATTAAGTCTCTGGAAATAACTCAAGTTGTAGATAAGTTCGCAAGTGCACACAAAAACAGACTTATTCAATTATAGATGTAGTGTTTACGCAAAGCGCATGCTGTAGATAGTAAGTACGTGAGTTTACTTAAAAATTATACACTTATTATAGATATTTTCAGGTATTAGGTATTATAGGTATTATAGATATTATGGGTGTAGGTATTGTATACCTTTTTATCTCAGAAAACTGAATATATATTTTTTATATTGCAGGTACTAAGTAATGAGGTGTTAGTAAGGTAGTGAGAATTCATTACTACTTATAAATCGAAATTTTATTGCATAACGCTGCAATTGAATTTTATTCTACAAGAGAAATAGTGAATTTTGTAAAAATGTAATGTTTAACTTTAGGAGTTAAATTTGTATAAATACATTATTTTAATTTTTGCAAATTAGATGTAACATATTTAAAAGGCATATTTATATTTCCTTTAATATTTATGTAAAATATAAAAATATACATATATTTAAAAAAAAGTAAACACAGTGGTTTGACAAGAAAACCAACCAAAATATTTCTGAACATGGCGCATACTAACATTGCTTTTGCATAGTAATTTTGATTCTAACTGAAACTTGAAGAATACACTTATATCTATATCTATCTATCTATAATATATATATGCACGTGTGTGTGTGTGTGTTTTATTAATCAATCCCCCAAGTTTTTCAAATAAAGTGTTCTACCCCCCTCGGATATTTTATCCTGGTGCCGTCCCTGCATATGACGTCACTCATATCTTGCACTATGTATGTAGATTTGATTAATATATTGTCCCCTATGCTACCTCCTGAACTAAGTTGTATGAATTCATATTTTGGCCATGTGTATAAGAAGAAATATCTATTTTTATGACCGAACCTTATGTGATGTATAAAGTTTTGGATACACAGCGATCGAGCATTCAAACATTTAGGACAAATCATTTATATTTAACAACTTAACCTTAATATTTTAAGTGTGTGTATGTGAAGGACATTAAAATTAATTGTTAATATATCTTCGGAAATGTTGTGTCATATAATGATTAACGACCGCCGAAGAGAAGTGTATATAAGTAGCTGCGGAGCAATTCAGAATCATTTTTCTTTGAGCTTGGGTCCACACCTGATGCAAGACCATCTTCATGCAGGTAGTTTTGGTTCATGCTTTCTTTGGACAGCCAGTCCATAATAAACTTATAATTTTCCTTGATGTCTCTTACATTCTTTGTTGGTTCCTATCTTTTAACCTTTTTCCTTTCCTCAACCTATTCCTTGTGACTGCTCGTCTTGATCAGGAAGACCAATATAATCCTAGGTTCCTTTCTAGTGTCGGCTCATCTTCATCAGGCAGGGTAGCACTGTTCTGTTCCTACTCGTATTTCCGGCTCGTCTTTATCAGGCAGGCCAGAGTTCCACAGTCTATTCCTTGTGTCTCCGTCCTACTAATATAACACTTTTTCTATAAGGTACAACGTCCTTACATCATCCCACGCCAGAAACCGGAGCAGTAGTACAAATTATGTAACTTAATATGGGGTTACTTGGAAAAGTTAGAAATAACTAGAAAACAATGAAGAGAGAAGCGACATAGCTAGGTCGACCCCCTTGGGAAGCCTCTAAGCAAGACAACAGGGGTGAAACTGGTCCCTCTAGACCAACTAACATGCTGCGAGATGACCAGGAAAAATAAATCAGAACACTGAACAAGCGAATATAACAAATGGTACCTTGTCCAGCACTACGAGTCAGAGATCAGGAACTAGATACGAGATACCAGTCCATTAATAAGTCTCCAGAAACCTGACTTGAATTCGGTTGGTCAGTTTCGAAGAGAACACCACAGTTATTCAGTAGAGAGTAGTATTAAGTATCAACGAGCAGTAGCTAAGTATTGAAAACAGTACAGATTTTGGAAGAAGAGTGATAATTCACATTTGAATATTGCAAAGCCCATTTGGGTTCGGAGGTTGTCGTGTTAGACTCGCGAAGAAAAAGCTACAGACAATCAACAACCCAAAAGCACGAACTGTTCATTTATAAACTGACAAAGAATTTGACCACAAACACAAGTTCTTAAAGAAGGGAATTTCGTTCTGCTTCACACCTATACCGTACACCGAATACTTTGGCCCTCATAAAGGCCTGAAACTTTTCAAGGAGACCAGGATTGACAAACCTGAAGGAACTATGCGAGATCAAACCAAATTTAAAGAAATACAAATTAGCACTGTTAAAGTCAAAGCAAAATAATAAGAAACCAGACGTCCCCCTCGATTGTTTACGGGAGCATGCTGATCATCTGCAGGAAAATATATTAGAACTCATTAAAATCAAGACAAAACCAAACTTTCACCACAACGAAAAGTCCAATAAACAAACTTAAATAAAGAAAGGGCATTATTATAAAACCGACATGGATATCAGGGGGACTCACAGGAAACACGAATGTGAAAAAGAAGCGTTGCTACGAGGTACCTTTAAGTTAGGACCTCCTTCAGAGAGATATATCAAAATTACAGAAATGTAATGGTAAAATGGTAATGGTAACGGTAGAAACGAAACTAATTGTTTAGATGCTGAGGCACTACAATAACTACACAGAAGTAGGCTGATTAATTAACCATAAAGTAAAATTCGCTATGTTTAACCTTTTACGAAAGGTACACAAAACAATCTAGACTGGAAAGCGATCTCCACCGCGGAGACCCATAGCTCGGCATTCAACAACCCAACAAAATGTTTGGATAAGACGCACCACTAATCACACAGAATAGGCGAGGAACTTAAAATAGTTAGTACCTAACACGAACAGCCTTCTCACAAAATAGCTCATGGTGTACAAGATTTAATCAATAAAGAATCAGAGTTGAATTTGGTTAACAACATCGAAAAGACATAATAAAAAAAGAGCATTGTCACTTACAAACATGAAAACGCAATTTTGAGGAGCAATGCCTATGAGCATTTTCAAGATACAAAAAACAAGTGGAGAGAACAGGAGATGAAAATCACTACGAGAATCAAGTGAAGGGAGGTATTACAGAATTCAGAAAAGTTTAACATCATCAAAGAAACCCAAAGTATAGTAAATCCAAGAAATGTAGTAAATACGCATATAGCAATAGTAAGGAAAGTCGTCGAATAAGAACTTCAATATGTTATTGAATGTATGCAGTCGTAGACCATACTAAGTAAGATTGCTCAATTGACAGAATAGGTATATCACATATATACAGTAAGTACTTGATATACATAAATACAAATGGAGCACAGTGTTTTTTAGCGATCATATGCAATCCCTATACAATTGAACTTGTGAGAATAGTAGGCCCTTTTTCTATGAGCAACTCTTGTATCATACATCAAAAGACATTTAGAAAACAAATAAGAAAATTATACATACCGGTACATTAGTATGTGATCCAAACTCCTAACATTTCCTTGAAGCAAGTACGTACATCTTCTCAATGTATGTTCGTAAGCTTCCAAATGAAAAGAATAAACCATTTATTTCTTGTTCTGAAATGATCAATCAATCGTAACAATATATTCCTTTGGCGTTGTGTGCTGAAAAACAAAAGACGAAATAATAATTCTGGAAACCTCGATTCTGGAAAACCAAAGATATAGAAATGCAGTGCGAAGATGAATCACTTTTCTGCATAAAGAGTAGAAGAAAATTTAATGCTAAAAAGGAAAATTAGGAAGGTACAATAAATGTACCAAAGATCAAAAGATCAAGCGGAAGAGAGCTGGATCTAGAAGCAGGAGGTTGACCGCCAGATCGATCAGGGAAACAGATGGAAACATAGAAACAAAAATGCGATGAAAACGTTCTCAACGTGGTGAAAAATGTTCTCATAATGTACACATCCACACATAAGCAGGTTAAGGCTTCCTATTCTATACTTGACAGAAGGTGTACACATAAGGCACACACAGTGTATACATTTCACACATAAAAAGTCCTAGATAATTAGGAAACACGGTAAAGTGATATTCAAACAGGAAACTTGAGCATAGTGTGAAGAACGTATTTGATATTTATGTAATACTTGCTTGGCATAAATTGTTATATAAAGGGGGAAGCTTTATGACCATTTTTTAATTTGACATGAGCATCGGGCGCTTTTACTGTGCGGATGCATAAAAGATATGAGAGTTTTTTTATAAAAAATTCTATAACTTTTAATATTGAATTTTTATGAACTGAATATACTGGAGGAATGTCGGTAGTTGAATTGTATTTTAAACATAGCATATAGTGTTTTTAAATTGTAACAACAATAACGAAGTATTTTCATAACAATACCAAAGCAAAGAGAGAGAATACATAAATAAATTAAAATATATAAAGATCTCAACTAACCTGATTTTATTTGATAGGTGACATAGAACCTGTGATTATAATTTGAGCACGCTTCGTATATCTTATTAAATGTTTTTTTCCAGAGACGTATTTAGAGTAAACTTTTACTGTTGGTAAATAATGTTTGTATTTATTGAATATTAATAAAGACTGTGCGATTATAAAGTTTTATATTAAAATAGTTTAACTGAAGAAAGAATAGTTTTTTAAACTGTTAAAGTTTTAGATGTTTTTATAAAGACAAACTTTTATCGTAAACTGATGTCGAACTACTGTCTTAGAAGATATATTATAACTTTGGTTTTCATTACGTATGTTACATACTTATTTTAAATATATCCACATGTTGTTTGTTACATAAACAAATGTTTTTTTAATAACAACTATTTAACCTCCGTGCTCTTCTCACATTTAAAAATAAACAAACCATTTTACAACATATTTTTAAAATGCCTTTTTCTAACATATTAACCTTTTATTATAATCTTATTTTTCCTGTGCTTTTAAAATCCATATTAACATCCTGTCTCAACACCTGTTTGAAACACTTTATAAATTATCTTTTCCTCCGTTCTATTTATTATAACATATCTATACACATTTAATAATTTTATACATTTAAAAAAAATGTTTTACATTTTAAAATATATTTTAATGTTTTTACACCATTGTCTATTAACGCTATTACAATACATACGGGACGCTTACAGTGAAGGTTGATCCACTACACTTGTCAATGATCAACTGCTGTAGAGGTGCCATCTTGAAATTAAAGAATACGGTAGGTAATGTTAATGTAAGGTCTGGGCTCCAAGTCTGTCCCAACATAGTGAAATATACAGACGTCATTTTCTCAAATTTCAATCAGAAACACCTGTGTTGTTCAATTCTATAGAAGTTAATTGTGTTTTTAGTGCAGGCAGCCGTATTGTATTTTGACCACCATATCGGATTTACATGTGTGTTCCCACACATCACCGGACGTCCGTCGGATGTCCAAAATACGTCCCGAATGTCCAAAGAGATCCGGGATATCATGGGACATCCATGGGATGTCCGCTGGACATCCGAAAAGGACGTCCAAATTATATCCATCTCGGATATCCCTAGGACATCCTCTATATGTCCTACAATGTCCAGTATTTTCCTTCCAGATATAAGTGTGATGATAGACTCAAAGACGAAAAGAAATAATGTTGGGAAATTGGAGAAAATATGTACTGCCTTTACTGGAAGTGCTCTCTGAGCATTGTGGTACAACTAATTATTTGGGAAAATCTGCTATTTAATTTTGTCTAAAATACTCTTATTTTATTAATAGAGAGCTAGAGTTGGTGACATGCGCGTGAGTTTGCTTCACATTCAGAAGGTTCCGAGTTTAAGTCAGAAACTGAATGTCCACCTTGGCTGAGATTTCCCAGTTTTCGGCAGTCCCTCCAAGTACCGTGGTGGTTCTCGATTAATGATGGAGTCGCTTCCCTGTTATTCCTTATGAAAGGTCAATTTCCAGATGCTAATATAAAAATTCAGATAAATATGTGTAAGCTAGAGTTATTTTGGTGATGTATGAGTACGAAATGCTATTTTTAACTGCAGGATTGGAAAGATATTTGGCAAGTAACCTGTACATTTCTTGCGAAACCTGAAATCAATTTGCCTATTGGGATTTTAGGAAAGTAGCTATCAGAAACGGAATCTGATCGTCATTTGTTGAAACGTTATGGGAATGCACTTTCATTTGTTTTTGTTTATTCCAGCCGAGGGAGTAGATTTATATATTTCGTGTAACGTTTTAATTTTAAGAAAAACTGAAGAATTGCAGTGACGATATTAGTTTATACTAAATTGCTTATATACATTTGAGTTTCATTTAACTAAATCTGATGGGTCCAAGAGTGATTGGCTTAAACGAAAATTCGGTTAGGCCAGAAACATAGTGATTGACATACTGTAGTTTGGTATTGTACAACACGTTAAAAGAGCAACTTATTTTAAAATAAACAATTTTTCAAACATAGGCCTACCACTATAATGTTAAAGTACAATACAGTACAGTACACGCTACTGAATTTACAAAGAACTTAAAAAAAAAACAGTGTCTTTTCTTATTTTCGGCTTTCATTATTGACCGTAAGAGTACCCGTTGCCTACTCTATTATACCGGGTGAGCGAATTATCTATAGAAAGTTACCGGCAAGGCCGCTTTTAAGTTCCATAGACGTGCAGATAGTGCAACTGGGCGTGACGGAATGTTGTGCTAGAGTGTGCTAGAATGTTGAAACTTGCAACGTTTGTTCCTTTTCTCCCCCTTACCTCACAACTTAAGGCGCTACGACGACAAACGCATTTTACCGGTATTTCTTCACTATATATGCACTCCAACACCCATATCATCAAAATCACTCTACGCATCACTTTTAATTGCTTTTCCCACTTGGAATCTTCGCAAACGATCTCTCTTACGCGGTAGTATTTATGCATTTTAAAATTCTAGACACTTCAATGACATAGGGCTACGTTAGGCTAGAAATGTCAGATTAGATCGTTTTTAAACTTGTGCATTTAAAATTCTACACATTTGACTGACATAGGGTTTAGTGTGGTTACGTGTGCTTAGGTTAAATGAGGTGAGGTGTGGTTAGGTTAGTTTAGGTTAGGTTAGTTCAGATTATGTTAGTTTATGTTATGTTAGGTTAGCTTAGGTTAGGTTAGTTTAGGACAGGTTTAAGTTAGGTTAATTCAGGTTAGGTTCTTTAGGTTAGGTTAAGTTAGAATAGATTAGGTTAGGCTAGGTTAGGTTGGTTAGGTTAGGTTACATTATCCCTGATACACTATACAATGCAAGTCATATTTAATAGGCGTTCATTTTTGTAAGAATTTGTCCGATTTACGAACCTGGCCTGCAACTGAACTATCTGTAAAATATGTAAAATTACCACATTGTGATGGGTTTGCAGTATTTCCTCTCTTGCACTGCTATTCCTCTTAAGATATATATTATTCATTTGTGTTTAAGAATGAGAGTGGGTTAGACGCCCACTTATGTTTTAAGTCCACACATGCTCTGTACGTTAAATAACGTTTAGCGCATACCGTGTCTTTTATGATTTGTAACATTGTGTTGATCACATTGCATTGAATTCAAGGGGTCATGTGTTCCAATTCGCTGTACTGTATTTATTTATCCGGTGACAGAAGCTATCTGAGTGAGTAATAAACACCGACCGAGTATGCGTCTTCAAACTAGCATTGTGAATATACTATTTTTTAATGACAGGAACGCTTCCGACGTCCGTGAAACAAGTTGGGGATAGAAATTTTCATGTCATTCTTGCAGTACCGTTACTCCGTTACCGGGCCTGGATGGGTCGTTTAAAGAAATTATGAATTCGTTGCTGTCCGATGGACATCTCTATGCAGGTCCTATAAATGTACGTTGCTGACCTAAAAAGGCCATGCGTAGAATGTCGAAAAGTCGTGCTTACGGATGTCCGATGACATCCGTATTTGTCCTTTAAATGCCCATTGCTGAAATAAAATGGACGTCCATAGAATGTCCAAAAACCTTGCGTACGGATGTCCGATGGATATCCATATTTGTCCTTCAAATGTCCGTTGCGGATCTAAAAAGGACGTCCGTAGAATATCCTAAAACTTTGCGTACGGATGTCCGATGGACATCCCTACATTTCCTATAAATGTCCTTTCCGTACCTAAAAGGACGTCCGTCGGATGTCTACAGGAGTTGCGTATGGATGTCCAACGGACATCCATTGGACATCCGCGGGACCTTTTTCGGACATCCTATGGACATCCGACATGTCCGCCAAGGATATCCTAAGGATATCCATGGGATGTCCGTGTGTTGTCTGGGTTATTTGAACTCATCGTACTTTTTCCATAAAACTAGCCAGGTCGCCATAATTCCTCAAAAATGATTATGAGAGATATATGGTAAATCGGATTTCTACTAATATTTTAAACATTTGGATTAATATTTAAGATTGTGTAATATGTGAATGCGTTACAGTATTATATTCCGTGTTATGAAAAGTCAATCAAAAATATTATGGTTGGAGTAACCATAAAATGCTATTTGTCATGGTTGAAATTGGGACATCAATACTATGGGCTGCAAATACAATACATGTCTTGCTAATGACAATAGACATGGTTAGATGTATTGTCATAATTACAATAATATGAACAATATTTTATGGTAAAATTCCTGTTTCAAGTTAAATTAACGAGCTGTTTTTAGGATTATATTTAATTATATAATAATGCATAGTTGAATTAGCAATGAGAAATTATGTCTGACAAAACTATAATGTTACGACAACTATATATATTGTTTGGAATTGACCTAGGGTACCATACAGTATTGTTGTGGTAATTATACATGTTAGATCGACAGTACGACATTGTCGTTATAACTATATGTATAGTTACCACACTTCTGTATGGTAGAATATTGTCGTTATAACAAAATATTTAGTTCCCATAACAATACTGGGTGGTACGGTACGACATTGTCGTTTTAAATATATTATAGTTACCACAAGAATACTGTATGGTACACTGGTCAATTTTTAAAAATATATATTGTTATAATTCAGCTACGCATTATTGTATAATTAGCTATAATGCTAACAGAACATGTTGCTGATTTAACTTAAAACAAGAATTTTACCATATAATATTGTTTCAGTAGTCTATTGTAATTATGACAATACACCTAACCATGTGTATTGTATTTGAAGCCCATAGTATTGCTGTCCCCTTTTCAAATATGACAAATAAGATTATGATTACTCCAATCATATTATTCTATTGGTAAGATATTTTATTGTTGTTGTGAACATATGTATTGTTCCAAGATCATCTTATGTAAGCGACGTAAATATTGTTTTCATATACCTCAGTTGGTGGGCCATTCATAAATAATAACATCCTATATTTGACACTCACCTTTAAAATGTTCAACTATGGATGTAAATCCCCAGGATATTCACTAATCACACAATCATGTAATTTCTCGAGAACGAACGAACAAAAATGGATTCCAACCACACAAGCACACAGTGTCCCAGATAACCGTATAGTTATAGTAACTATACTTCTTTCATTTTCTGCGCATGCGCATCCA